>LPNX010164606.1:0-135047 GCA_001517045.1 Pseudotsuga menziesii
AGATATAAAGTGGTCCAAAGGGGGTAATGAGTCTGTAGCGGGACAAGGGAAGGCCATACAATGTGTGATTCACCTAGTGTGGTGAAATCCGCTATAACAGTATGGCCTTCCCCTGTCCCGCTGCAGACTCCTTAGCCCCTATGGACCACTTTTTGTCCTTTGATGTTTACTTGATCATCCCTAAAAACACATGAAAAATTCTATACGTGACTTTTAACCTTATAAGCGCGTACATATGCGGGTTTGAGCCATATAACCGCGTACATCGGGATGTGTAAATAATCCAAATCCTTTTGGAGTTTTTCTTGACATGGATCCAACTCATTTGACTCTTGGCCTTCCATATGCCTTGAGATTGCTCAGATTCGACCTTTCAGTACCCCTTTGAAAAGCTATATAAGGAACCCCTTGGTACATTGAAGGCATAAGAGAGAATTGAGAGCAACGAAACTATAGTCCATTGTTTCCGGAACTTATGCTTGAGTCTGCATCCCTTTGTCCCTTGGAGAACTTTTGTGTTCTTCCCAAGCTTTCCCTTTGCTTGTGAGCTTGCTATCGAGAGATGGAGGATTGAAGTGGTGGAGGCCCAAGTGGGGGATTCAGTTTCTCTGGTTTGCAGACATGCCATCAGAGGTTGTATCTTGTAATCTCTAATTTATATTAATAGAAATATCTTTTCCTGTCCAATGATGTGTATTTGAATGAATATTTTATCCATGGGATTATGTCAAATGCTTTTACATTATTGATTATAAATGCTAGAATAGATCTAACACCATGATATATAGAATGCTTGTATTGTTTACTTGTTGTTGAGGAAGTAATATAGAAATTCAAGCTGAAGATTGGAAAGATCAACGGGGATCTACTTCAACCATCCGGAATAAGGTACAAGGTCTAATCCTTTAGTGTTAGACATTTTATTTCTATTGCATATTGGGAAAGATTGATTTCTGGAGTCAAGTTGTCTGTTGTGGTACCCCAAGCCATAGGAATTTCTCTCCGTAACAAGACATATGACCAAATTTGGACAAGGGAGGATTAATAATCCTAATACCCCCCCTGAATTCTAACTTGGACAATCTGTGGGCCCTGGTAACTAAGACCATAGGTCACCCATTACATCAAGTAAAGTAAAGTAACTGCTCAAAAACAAGGTGCTGGAGAAAAACCACATGGGAAAAAATCCCCCCTTCTAATTAAGCAGGTAGAATCATGATCAATATGGTTCTTCTGTACATAGGTATCCTGGGGCCTGGCATGTGAACCTCTCCATAATTATGTTTGGAGGAATCTTCCTCTTTGGAAGAAGAATGATATGCTCAACTAAATCAGAAATATAGACAGCTACCGGATGAAGACTGGACCCATGTAGAGCAACTAAAGTCAACTGAAAAGTGAGAAAAGGTTCTTGAGAATTCAGAGAATGTGAGGAACACTCAAGAAACTGATATGTTGCAGCCATGAACAGCAAAACATGAGTGTTAAGAACAGCCCCAAGTGTTAGGAGCAGGTGTCCAGGTGGATGCAGAAAATCTTCCTCTTTACTAGTTCTGTGAGGAGATGAGCATGTGATCAATGGTAGAGAAGCACTGGGACTGTTGAGAGCGAATGCTTGAGCTCCATAGTCTGATATAGTTTCTGAAATAGATAATGAATCACATAATAAAATATCAGCAACCTCATATGAGGAAACTACAAATCCCCATCAGCAGTTTTGAAGAGAAAGTGCGGTAGTTGATTTTTCACACCGGAATTGGTGAGAGCAATTACAAGCATGACTGAAGGCTTTTGGATTTTAAAATATGAACCAAATAACATCAGATCAGAAAGTAAATCATATCTAAATAGGTTCAAAATAGATCCAAATATGTGAAATGGAATCAAATCCCCAGCACTAGTTTTGTAGGAGACTTGTGGTACTTGTTTCTTCACACTGTTGATGAGAATAGCTACAAGTGGTACTGAAAGATTATGAATTTGATATATTAAACCAAGTAATATCAGATCAGATCTAAATAAGATCATATCATATCCAATAAGGTTAATATCAGATTCAAATAAATGGTTAACTGAGACGGTGGATGCACAGCTTTCTTCTTCTTCAAAATTACGAATTTTGGTGCATGCAATCCTGCAGGAATTTGCTGAAAAATATAGATCATGGGGAGAAAATGGATCACTCTGGTAATCTGATATTTCTTCCAAAATATCCAACATATCACATATTTTCACACCAGCAGCAACATTAGAGGGAGACAAATCAAATTTCTCTTCACTTTCGGAAGCAATTACTGGTAATTTTTTCACAGAATTTAAAGGAAAATCACTGGTGAATGTTTGCATGGAAGTGCAACATAATTTTTCTTTAATATCAGAGATTTGAATGTCTTCTTCTATTTCAGCAATATGATAATATGAGATATCAAATATCTCATGAACTTTTGGAGCATCAGGAGAAGGAGTCATTGCATGGAGACTTTCTTCAATTCGAATTGACTGTGTAGAAGTTTCTGCTTCTTCTTCATCTTGAACAACTTCATTAGAGAGAGTGGAGGCCAATATTTTTGGATCAAGGATGCTTATGGTGCTGGATGTGCTCTCCAAAGTGCTATTATGATCCTCATCAATCATTCCAAAGGTTCTGTCCAATATTTTCCAGAGTTCCTGTGGATCTTTAATAGATCTACTAAGGTAGCACAAGCTAGGAGAAAGAGCCAATTTCATTATTTCAAAAGCTGCATCCTTTGCATTTAGCCAGTCATTTTCACTCTCAAAAGAATTTCTAGAAAGTCCATTAGACACCCAAAGGAGATCTTGTCTTTTCATAAATATAATTATCTTCACATTCCATTCACAATAGTCCAAGGATCGGGTCAAAAGAGGAACTGATGAATCCATTTGAAGTTGTACCTGCCAAAAAAAAAAAGGGCACCGTAAGGTCGAACAACCTGCACTTTTGGAATTTTCTTCACACCCAGCTTAGTTAATCAAGCAAGCTTGATCAACAATTCCTTTTCTTGGGGTATTAAGTGGTAAATTCTTCGCTTCTGGTGCAGTGCTGGAAGGAGCAATTTTGCTCAAAAAATGATCCAGTAGGAGATTTGAGGATGAGAAGTGCCTTTTCCACTAAGGCTCTGATACCATATTAAATTGAGCACATAGATCTATGGACAAACACACAACTCACATGATAGATCACACAATTTACTCAGTTATTGAAGAATGAAATAGTGCAAAAATGGCTTGCAGCTGTGAATGCTTTTCATTAATCAAAGAGTAATTAGATAGATTATTACAATGAAGTACAATGGATTTAATAGCCACAAGCAATTTGAATCCACATGAGGAAGTTTGAATTGATTAGACTCTACTTGACTGTAGGTAACCAAGACCTTGTCTAAATCACTATTGGAGGACTCAATAGTTAACTGACCTTGTCTAAACCATAACCGGAGTTCATCGGAGCTCTAAAAAACAACTCAAGTGTTACATTCAGTGTTGAATAAAGTTAACTGACTATGGTAGGTGAGAAATGTGCCCCACATGAGTGCAGTCAAGTAAACCTAGTGCTAACTGAATGTAGAGGACTAGAACTGAATGTAACTGACTCCTAACTTAGCTTGACTAGTCATCAACTGAAGTGAACTGACCTTGGTTGGTTTCAACACTCCCAGTGGCTTCCTAAATTGTAGGGATTCGTTGAGCAGGCTCCTAAACTGATGCAATCAAGTGCAATCAGTGGCAGTGAGCCTCAATTAGTGTTCCCCACACTTTAGTAACTAAAACATGTTCCCTAATTAGGTCAAGTGGACCCAATGGTGTTAATGACTATAAATAGACTGGATGGACTCCCGATTTAGACATATGACCAAATTTGGACAAGGGAGGATTAATAATCCTAACATGAGGGAAATTGCCATTGATGAATGCAATCCCCAAGGCACTGTCATAAAATCTAAATCTCATTCCCAGAGCAATATGTGTTGACATGAGGTAAGTCAGAGATTGATTGGATCTAGAACTGGAACAAAGTTGTGGAGCAAGGACCGTCGAAGACTGAATGTAATGAACTGATACCAGGGAATGGCCGACACAAATGGTCAATGCAACTACAAAACGATCGAAAAAGGTTTATCCTTGAACACTAAGTATGACACAAAAGTGGCCAAGGAAACTTTTCACGCAAATAGACCAAGGATACAATTATGCAATATAGGAGACATTGGAAAAGAGACCAAATGGAGGGGTAAAAACTATGAATCAGGATAAGGTAAAAAACTAAGACCCAACTATTGATAGAATCAAAACGGGTGCTTTATTCAGGGAGACAAGACTTTCTTCCACGATGTAAAAAAACATGTGAATGAACTTCCCTTCCCTCTTTCTGGTAAAGGTTTAATGAGTCCAAGAAATCAAACTCAGGACCTTCTTCATTTTTGACAAGCTCGAAGAAGAAAAAGAAGAATAATTGATAAAGAACTGACTAGTGGATTTTATGATCCCAAATTAGTGGATGCTTGGTGGCGTTTTCATAGTTTTGAGAGTCTGAAAACTCCAAAGAAGACTCTAGGGGGTGCTTTTTCGTAAATTTAGTCTCCCAAGTCCAAAAAAGTGTAAAACAATACAGAGGAGTACTTTCCTAGTCCAGGAAACCTAAGGTATTCCTTTTTCATAGTTATTTGGCAAGGTACAAAAAAGGGGTAAACTATCACCAGACCGACGCTCCTTCACAAGTGAGCAGGACTCTCTAGTTTTAACGAGTGTGAAGGAAAGCAAGATCACTGAGAAAGTTCCATTTATTTACGAGAATGGTATGGACAACAGTAAACTCGATGCTTTGTTCTTAGAGTTTAGAGAGCATGACAAAGACATAAAGTATGCTTAGAATATTTTTCATGTTTAGGTCCAAAGCATGAAAAAGAGAAAACTAAGCTCATACTGGGGGTTCCTTTTCCGTAAGTTTAGTCCTTTAGGTCCAGAAAAGAGATAAACCTATTCCTGAAGATAGTCTTCTCAATTCCAAAGAAAAGAGAGTGTTCCTTTCTCCTAAATAATCTGCACGGTCCAAGAAAGAGATAACCTACCACCAATGTAGATGATCATCCAATCTACCTTAACGAGTCTGAAACAACAAGTTTACTCGACAATCTAGTCAATTTTAAGGAGTCAGACCAGGGCTTAAATATAATTCCATATCTTTCCCATAAATTTTTAACAAGCTTGGAAAACTCAACTCATGGCCTCATTACTGTTTTTAACGAGCTCGAAGGAGAGAAAAAAGAATTCTCTAAATGAAAGGAGACGAGTGTCAGAGGCAGGAGAAACTAGTTCCAAGCGCAAGGAACATACCTAAGCACAATGCAAGGAACATGAGCAAGATAAAGAAACTTAGGGAACGTCTCCTCAAGGAAAAAGGTGTCAAGTTGCAAAGGCAAGATGATACAAGATGAGCGATGATGAGAGTAGAGATGAACGCTTATAGAATGAGCTAAGAGGTTTGAAGCCGGTATTAGGCTCACAAGCGCGAGCAAGGTACATGCAAATGTAGTGACAACTTGAACAACAAGGCAAGGCTAGTAAATAGTTGTGAATCCAACTAAAAAACCTGTCTCCAAGAAACAACAACACCATGATGAATTTAAGAAGAAAAGATCTGATGCAGGTCACTTTGGTAGAAACACATGTAACTTTGATATCTTCTACTTAAGAGAAAGTCAAGTAAGAATCGACCAAAGAAGATTCTATAGCGCCAAGGATCAAGGGTTT
The DNA here is from genome assembly GCA_001517045.1 of Pseudotsuga menziesii. NCBI lineage: Eukaryota > Viridiplantae > Streptophyta > Pinopsida > Pinales > Pinaceae > Pseudotsuga > Pseudotsuga menziesii. The sequence goes on from LPNX010164606.1 coordinate 5,770, forward strand.
ATAATCAGTGAGATCAACCTCAGAAGGAAATATAAAATCAATAGGGGAGATAGAGTCTACATGAACAAATTCAGTATCATAGGAGTTGAGAAATCTATAAGAAAAATCAAACTTATCAGGATCACTAACTTGTGGTTCGAAGGGAGAGTCCAAAGACTCAACAAAACCAACATAAGGAGATCGATCAATGTAAATATTAGGCTTATCAAGCAAATTAGGTTTAGACTTAGTCACAACTGAACCAACATCCATAAGAAGGTCATACTATATCAAAGACTCTAGGAAGACTTCATCAGAAGGAAGTAAACCATCCCATATAGGATACATGTCTGAACCCTCAAATGGATCAACAGAGTGGAGAGCAGGCTCCAAATTCTGTATAGGATGGATGACCTGGTCAACTGTTGGGACCAAGTCCCAAGAAGGTAAGCACAAACACAGAGGATTCTTCTCAGTAGAAACTAAACGCAAGGGATATGAGGCCACATAGCTCACCCATGGTGGGGTAGTGTCTATCGAAACACTGGGAATCATTAAAGGAGAGACCTGGTCTATAGTTGGGTCGGGAGAGGGATCAAGAAAATCCAACTAATCGATAGTGACAATCTATTTTACATGATTAAAGTACATTACACGAAATAATGTTGACACCACAACCTGCATGGCATAAACATAATCACGAGGAGCATATTGAAGTCCAAGGGGTCTTCTATCACCATGAAATCAACTAAGACAGTCTTTGTACTCAAAGTAACAAGTGTTTGAGAAAGAGTTCCAAAAGCTGTACTAGTTCTTCTATCAAAATCCAGTAACTAACTAACATTTGACACAAGGATGGGATATCCCATGCCTTGCCATCGAGAAGACACGATACTAACTGAGGCTCCTTCATCAACAATACAACGATCCATCGTGTATGGACCAACTTTGAACTTTATTTGGAAAGGTGCAATAGAAGGAAGGCACAACTCAACTAGGCTATCCCAATCAAAGGAAGCAATTCGAGAGCTTGGTGGGGGTTCATCCGAAGTGAGTTTAGTTCCCCCTTGTTCAATAAGTTCTGAAGTGGAAGTGAAAAAAAAGTGACTAGCAGACACTTCACCCTTCGAAGGAGAGTGGGATTGATCGACGATGTAATTTATTCCACCGCTTCTTGAAATTCACTCTCTGAAGGGAGAGTGGGATTGACAAAATATGACATTGGTTCAATCACATATGGATCACTCTCCGAAAGAAGATTGGGGTGAACCAAATAATGATAGGGTTTGACCATTATATCAACCAAGGGTTGAGTAGGTGGATGAGAAACTACATGTTGTTCACGAGCAGGAAATACTTGAGTCTCATATCACACTCTTCGCATCTCTTCAATAGCAGGGAACTGGTGAGTAAGATTATCCCCCTCGCATAGATTACAAGGGAACTTAAGTTTGCACTTCGAACGACCAATTTTATCAATGGTGTCAACACAACTAGCAGTGGCTGACTATTTATCCCCAACATGACCTTTAGAGGCTGGGTGACTGGGTCCAACCTGACTAAGAGAGGCTAGTTGTTGAGAACCTCCAAGATGTTAAAAAACGGGATGACCTTGGAACCAAAATTTCCAGACCTCTGCAATGGAAGGGCATTGATATAAGGTGGTCTCCCTCACAAATATTATACGGAAACTTGGGCTTGTGTTTTGAACAGTTATTCTTTTCAATAGTGTCATCATGAATCATAATGGTTGACTGATTTCCCTCAACATGACGTAGAGAGGTTGACAGTTTTCCCCCATCATGAAATATAGAGGCTAAGAGACTGGGTCCAACATGGCCTGCAGAGGTTGGATAAGTTCCACCAGCATGACCCACAGAGGCTGAATGGTTAGGATCAACCTGCTTCGCATAGGTTGAGTGTGTACCCCCAACATAACCTACAGAGGCTGGGTGGTTGAGTCCAACATCGCCTGCATAGGTTTGACATGGAGGTTCAATTTGACTTGCAAAGGTTGGACAATTGCTCTCAGCATGAACTGCAGAGACTAAGTGACTCGATCCAATATGAATTGCAGAGGTTAGAAAGGTTCCACCAACATTATTAGTAGAGGCTGGATGGTGAAGATCAACTTGACTTGCATAGGTTGAGTGCTTAGATCCAACATGACCTGCAGAGGTTGGATAGGTTCCCCCAACATGAACTGCAGAGGCTAGGTGGTGAGGTTCAAATTGACCCACAAAGGTTGAACGGGTGCCCCCTTGATTTTGAGTCTTCTTCCTATTCTTCCTTCTTTTACTCCTTTTAGACTGTCGGTTACTATTATCAGTACTTTCAACGCATGAGGTAGAAGGAGGGGAAGAAGATGCTACAGGAGAATGGGAAGCAGTGTTTTGATGCCATTGATATAAGGAGCTTACTTGAGAAGCATCAAGATCATTCATGATATTTGGAGTGGAGAACAACCACACCGGTATCCCTAGGGTGAATCCAGGTAGATTTAAGGTGACCATCAAAGTAACATCAACATTTCTTGTGAGAGGAAGAGTACAAGGAGTCCCTATCGAGGGGGTCTCCTGGTTGGTGTCCATAGGGGTGTTATCCATACTTTCAAACTAGCAGACAAAGTCCGAGGTCAATAAGAAACCAGCAATACAAAGAAAACACCACCAACAAAAAATACCTAAGTATCAAGCCAGGAAAAGAAATATTCCTTCGAAAGGAAAATTTGGAATGATGAGGGCCTAGAACTAACCAGTGAAGGAAGGAGAGTAGTTACTTGGTGTCTTGTGAAGATTTATCTGGGTGCAAGCACTAGAATCACCCAACCACCCTTCAAAATTTTCAACCGATGTTACCTTCCAAGTATACCCTAGGAATACTGGAAATAACCTTCCAATGCCACCAGTGTAAGATGCTAGCGGACAAGATACCAAGGCTACCAAAAGCGTCGATAAAGTATGGCAAAACAATCATTAGTCCAGCCGATGCACATGGGTAGGGTAGCTAAGCCCAAAACTCAAGAAGTACCAGGAACCACACAGGGCCGAGAGGAGGTATTGGGTGAGTCCTCAAATGTGGAACAACTTTGATGTATGCTTTACTTAGAATAAGAGGGGTATCTCCAACAACTCAGTATCGCACGACCTCGTGCTTGACTCCTTTGTGAGAGGAGATTTCTGGTGTCTTTCTCAACGAAGTTGTATTTACTAAAATATAGGCCACTATGTTTGAGTTTAAATTTTTTGGCAGTTAATATATCCCTAACCCAAAATACTAGACTAGACTAGTGTGTGTCATCCCTAGAAACAAATAGTTACTAATAAATTTTTGATATTAAATGTTCATTTTAAAGGGCTGTTGGTTACTCAAAGGGGGTGTAGAAGGTGAAACCAATGGTGTTTTGACTCAATGTTGAAACAAGATTACTAATCAAAGAGAAATGAAATGCAAAAAGCAAAAACTATTCTCTTTCTTTTTCAAACAGAAAAACTTGAAAGCCACGAAAGAAAAAATTCTTTTTATTTTTTCAAGAATAATGATATACAGTGCATTAAAGACAAAACCCTAATATACACGCATATTAAAACAACTATATGCTATTTTTATTTTATAAATTCAAAAGAAAAAACAACTTATCAACTAATGGAAGCAAGCAATACAAACAACAACAAATAGAACACTACTCTACACCCCTCAAACAGTCCCTAAGACCGGATATAATCTCACTTGGAAGGAAGGCTTACAAAGGTAGGAAAGCCAACCACTTTGGCATGAAGAGTCGACTAAGAAATAAGATTGACATGAAAGAAGGTTAAGAAAACCTAGGAATCAATCTAAACCTACAAACAAAGGATGCCCGACACCTTTTCCAACAAGGTCAAGCCAAAGAAGGAGGTGGCGTGGGAAGGAAACAAAACAATTTCAAACACTTGAAAATGGATTACAAATTTGATAAAAATAAATCTAAAGAGATGACAGTAACTCCTTGGAGTCATGCACCTGCAGAGGACCCCAAAATACCTCCCAAACAACCCTCAAACAACAACAAAAACATAAAAAAATGAAAAAGGGTGTTTTAGGGGAACACGTGAGTTGAAGTAATACTGGGTCTCGTGTCACTCATAGGTTGATAGTATAGAAGGTCATGTGTACATCCCAAACTCACTACTGTTAGGTCTGGCACCTGTGAATGGGTGGAAAAATCCCTAAAAAGGTAAAAAAAAAATCCCAGAAAGGAAAAGTAGGTGTCCTATCAGGCTCATAAGGTGTATCTAAGTGGAAATAAGGACTTAAAATCCTACAAAACATTATAAGAAATATAGAGAAACCCCAAATAGACAAGGCTATCCCCAGTGGAGTCGCTAGTTCTATTATAGAGGAAAGTATTCCTATGGATAGGGTTTAAGAGGCCATCAACATATTGGGGTTGAAAGAGAGATGCATATAGTTTTGCAAGCATATATAAGCAATATTAATATATTATAATGGTTCATACCTTGATAAACAAAGGTTTATCCAAGTAGCCCTTCAATCCTTCTCTTGTTACTCTTGCTCCAAGAGACTTGCAAAAACAATTCTACCTTCCTCAAACAAATATGACTAAATGTAAAGAAATGATAATCAAAGCAATATTAAAACCTAATCTAATTATCATAAACATTTGATCACAAACAGAAGTATAAAATACATTAGACAGTGATTTGGGAAGAAGAAGGACATCACATCTTTATTAAACATGGAATAAGTACAAAGATACTTTCTCTAAGCCAGGCACCTCACGAAACCTTGATTTGGTTCTTCTTCTTGTCTTCTCCAAGGAACTCAACCTCCAAGATTTTCAACACAAGGATATAGTTTCTAGGGAAAAGGTGGAGGGAATGAGAGTCCCAATTCCTCCAGCATAACAATTCAAAAGTTCTAGTCCGCTCTCATGGACCTCTCTCCTATTTATACATTTATGAAGAGATAGGGTTGAATAGGGGTGAGTTATAAATTCCCAACTAAGTTCGATAACCTCCCAAACCACCCCTAATTTGAGATATTTCATATTTTTATTATTTTTTGACCACTACAGGATGTATTCGTGGTTACCATGAAGGCAGAGTTGCTAGTAGAGGTGGAAGTCACGTGTATGCTTCACAAAAGTTATGAATAGGTCCAATATGCTCATTTTTAGGGTGTTTCTCGGAATTTCCAAGATTTTTTGTCTTTTAAAGAATTGTTCTTGAATTGAATATCTTTCCAAATGTGTAGAGAAGAGGTTAAATAGAGTTACATAACTATGTATATGGATCCTCCAAGTTAGGTTTTCTTTTCAGTGACTTTTCTGAAATGTCGTCATGGAAGTGTTGACATGCGACAAAATCATGGGAAAGAGGTGATATGAAGAAATGTGTCATTTTAGTTTATAACATCCACCACCACAGAACCAGAACCAAAATACGAACTAGGATGCGAACCAACCTTAGAATTAGAATCAAGGAACAACTGTAGGAAAAATTTCAGCGGAACGTAGGATTCAACCTACAGAAGTTGGAATCAAAACTCGATGAGGTGCAACACCGAGAGGTTATGGTCCAAATCCATAGATCCAATTGGCAGCTCGTAATAAGGTCTAATTCGATGTCGATGTAGAGAAGGAAACTTTCTTCAACACTTGTGACATCCTAAGCAGAAATACGGGTAAGTTGTCTATCTATGAAATGAAACCTACTTTTGATTCAACAGATGGGTCAGAACCATCACGAAAGATCAGAAGATTGAAAAATGTCCTAGAAGGTTGTTTGTTGCTAGAAAACTATCAAGATGCGTTAGCAAAGGTTGCAAGGTTGGTGAACTTCTAGGAGAAGGGGCAACAAGACCATAAAGTGAATTCTCTACATAAGAAGAAGACAAGAAGAGAAATGAGGGCCCACATCAGAGATTACGATGTCAATTCAGTAATCTTAGATATAGGATTTGGTGTTAACATTTTCACAAAATAGACATGGGAGCATATGGGGAAACCTAAGATGGCACAGTCCCCTATGCAATTACGGTTGGAAAATCAAACCAGGGTGTCACCAATTGGTCGGGTACTGTACTTACTGGTGAAAGTCGAAGGGTTGAATACATATGTAGATTTCAACATCATTGAGATCGTGGATGATAGTAATTATAATCCCTCCATATTGGGGATTGGCTAGGAAAACAAAAATCTTGCGGTAATAAATTTTAAGAAGAGAGTGATGACTTTCAAAAATCGTGACATGCATGTCATTGCACCAGTGGATCCTAATGAGGGACGGAAATACATGCAACCAGTGAAAGACGAAGCAGTGGGAGGATGGGATCACACCTACACCATCTCTGAAGACTACATCCATCCTACTGCAAATGAGGAGCTGGGCTAGAGAAGTTCTAGCTCTACATCTTTGGATTCTGATGGTGCACTTGAAATTGGTAGAATCAGCTACATGAAGAATCGATTTGGAAATGTGGATGGGTCACACAGTAACTACGTTGGGCATAATGGATATTATTGAGCTACCAACGTATGAACGAATGCCTAATTTACTTGGGTTTATTGAGTATTTTGAGGACGAAGTATCAGAACCTCAACGACTATTAGCAATGGGGGAAACACTAAATCCCACTCCAATAAGGTGGTGGGAGATGCATAGGAATTCAATCAATGAATGGAAAGTATGTCGTAGACTAATGAAAGTTGAATTTGGAGCAATAAAGCACTACCAGGGTTAGAATCATAATGGAATAAACAATCCCAATGATCATTTGGTCGCATGTCATATTGCGTGGGCATCAAGACCAAAGGACGAGTGGGTACATGTTTTTTTCACACACCAGATGAGATGTCGTGATAATGGTACGTATCGGCAGAACTACGAAGGGAGGTTACGACATGGGAATACTTGACTGTCTATTTTATTCACACTTTCATATTTGTAAGTATGGATCCAAATCCATAGCACACTTCAGCACAACCGTGATGTCGTCTTGGAAATAGTTCTAGTGATATTTCCCAAAGAACTGCATGAGACACCAATAATGTAGTTGATGACAGAATGTTACAATATAACAAGAGAACCTGACGATGGGGATGATCCAAGGAATATCAATATCGTATAATTCGAAGGAAGTCAAGATATCATGGCACTGGAGATGCCTATAGACAAATTCCAACAACCTCTCAAGACACGAAAAGTCAACATTGGGACAACAAAGGACTCAAAGTTCGCCAATGTCAGAGATTATTGGGATGAAGCCACTATGGCTAAGATCATTGATTTGCTGCATGAGTTCTAGGCTTTATTCCTGACTAAATTTGTTGAGATGAAAGGGATTTTAGGGGACTTGGGAGAAATGAAGATCCATTTGAAGCCATATGTAAAGCCAGTAAACTAATGTCCGTATCGACTGAATTCGCGATACAAGGAGCAAGTAAAAGTTGAGATCGACAAGATGTTGGATGTTGGCATCATCAAATCTGTGGAAGAGTCAAAATGGATTAGTTTGATGGTTGTTCAAGATAAGAATATGGGAGAAATTAAGATCTAAGTTGATCTTCAGAAGCTAAATGATGCATGTCTTCATGGTTCGTTCCCAGCACCGTTTATCGAGAAAGTAATGGAAGGAGTCGGTGGCTAAGAGATCTATTCATTCACAGATGGATTTTTCAGGTTACCATCAGATAAATATTGCGAGGGAAGATCGGTATAAGACAAATTTTGTAACATAATGGGGATATTTCCAATACACCTACGATCTTCTCAATAATAGTAGTCCCTGCATTTAAATATTTCATTCAGAAATTTCTGGCGGTGTATATGGACAATTGGACTTTCTATGGGTTGGTGAAATACCGCATTGCAAACCCGCGACTGATGCTGGAGATATGTGGACAACATTAGATATCTCTAAATCTGTGGAAGTGTATATTTTGTGCGTCATTTGGATTTTTTTTAGGGAACATCATCTGCAAGGAAGGAATCTTGGTAGATCTTGTGAGGATTGCGATAATTGTTGATTTGTATCCAACGATGACGGTAAAACAAATCATATAAACAATGGTCCATACAAGGTATTACTAGATGTTCATAAGAGGATGCACAACAATCACAACACAAATGGAGAAGTTGTTGAAGAAATATGGAAAATGCGAATGGATCCATGAGTGTCAAGGGAGTATCACCACTATAAAAAAGAAGATGGTCACAACACTAATGTTGGTTTTTTTGGACTAAATGAAGGAATTTCATGTCCTCGTCGATGCATCATTAGTCGCACTAGGAGTAGTTTTGGCATAGCAAGGAGAAGGGGAAATTGACCACCCATTTCTTTTGCAAGCCGAAAGTTGTCATCTGCGGAAAGGAACTACACTGCGATAGAGCGAGAAGGATTGGCGATGGTATATGCACTACAGAAATTCTGCTACTATCTCTTGGGAGGACACTTCAAGATGCTTACCGATCATTCAAAATTCAAATACTTGGTCAATAAGCCTATTTTTTGGGGGAATATTTGTCAATGGTTTCTACTCTTCTAAGAATTTGATTTCGATATCATTGTGAAGCCTGGTTGTTTGAATGACAAACCTGATCATTTGTGAAGGATTGAGATAGGAGAATAACCAACCAACATCGAGGATGGATTACCTGATGCCCATTTGTTTAACATCAGAATGGTGGATGACCATTATGAAAAAATTATCCAGTTCTTGTTTACAAGGAAAGCACCAGATGATTTTACCACTAGTCAAAAGAAGCAACTGGTTGTTCGAGTTGTAGATTTTTAGCTCGTCACTGGATAACTCTACAAGATGGGGCTGGATGAGATTCTATGTTGATATGTTCTAACACATGAGTAGGGAATGATATTGGCCGAAGCACATGATGAAGTTGCAGGAGGACATTATGGAGGTTGCACAACCACCAGAAAGATGCTTCGAGCTGGCCTCTGGTGGCCAACTATGCACAATGATGCTATGGATTATGCAAAAAGATGTGATGTTTGTTAAATGATGAGGAATCCATCGCGATGGGATGAGATTCCCTTAGTACCTAAGGTAACATTGCAGCCATTCAATAAATGGGTAGTCAATTTTATGGGACCCATCAATACACCAAGAAAGAGGATGGTTGTGCAATCTATTATCAGTGTGATAGACTATTTGACTAGATGGGCAGAAGAAGCTCCAGTGATATATTGTACCACTGCAACTGCAGAAAGTTTCCTATTTGACAACATCATTACTCAGTTTGGTTGTAAAAATATATTGATAAGCAACCATGGAAGTCACTTCATCAATCACACTATCAGTGTAATGACGGAGGAATTTAAGATTTAGCATAAGAAGAGCACTCCCTATCACCCGCAAGAGAATGGAACGGTTGATGCATTCAATAAGGTGTTGGAGCATGTGCTAACAAAGGTATGTAACACAAGGTGCGATGATTGGGATTTGAAAATTCCTGCAATATTATGGACCTATAGGACTACATGCAAGCGGTTGACGGGGAAAACACCATTTAAGCTCGTTTATGGCCAAGAAGCGGTGATGCCAATGGGGTACATTGTTTGCAGCCTGTGCATTACAACAACGAAAGGTATGGATGATGAAGGAGCACTTGAAGAAATATTGACGTAGTTGGTGTAGCTTGAGGAATATTGGTTTGTCACTGGATTTCACCAGCAAGTTGAAAAGGATCGCTAGAAGGCATTGCATGATCAACATATCAGACCCAAGTATTTCCAGCAAGGAGATATGGTTCTCCTCTATGACAACAAGTTTGTGAAGCATTCATGTAAGTTACAAATGCATTGGTTAGGACCTTATGTAATTCATTTCATCACTGACAGAGGTGTGGTGCAGTTACAACAACTAGATGGCACGTTGCTGTCGAATCTTATGAATGGTTGTTGGCTAAAGCCCTATCGGGATATCCAGGTACAATGCCATGCCCAATATGACGCGTAGAGAAAAAAAAATGTACAAGATGATGAAGAGAAGGTCATCGCAGCAAGGAAGGTCGCAAGAAAGGAAAATATTCGCAAGTCATAGCAGACAAGAAGCTCAACGACATTCGACGAGGTGTGATACGGTAAAATCAGGCAATAAATGAAGCAGTTAAACTAGATGACTGATGATGCAAGTGGATGAGAGGCGCATTTATGAGAAATTATACTGTTAGATTTGAAAAATCGATTACATATTTGGTTGATCGTTTAGACGATTTGGCCATTATGTTCAAAATCATTCGCACAAGTGTCCTCAGGGTTATAAGAGTCAACATGAGGGGCATTGGATGAAGCATTGTGATAGTTGAGCCAAGTAGAGTGAAGGTAATTAGAAAAGCATAGTGAAGAGTGAGCGAGTGATAGAGTTGCAATGATGGCTCAGGTAATTTTGAGTGGTAGAACCCATGAGTCTCCTCCTTCAAGAACGTTGATCAAAGAAGAAAGTACAAACCTTCAAGAAGAACTACCAAGAGTAGTAAGGAAGAAGAGGGGTGCAAATCATCCAAAGTCCCCACTATGGAAGAAGAGGTCCACACGAAGTTCTACCAGGGCTGCAAATCGAAGCAGAGGCTGGGCCCTCAACAACAGGTGGAGAGGATTCCATGGCCTAAAAGGGGGTGACTGTTGATGATATCCCTGGGTACATACCACTATGGAAGGTAGATGCACCATTAGTTAAGTTGTCGAAGAACCAATCTTATCCCATCAAGATTCTTTCAACACCAAAAGGGGTGCATGTCACCATGAATATAGTGCCACATTTGATGAAGATGACATACAACGACCACATAATTCTGTCATATCTAGAATGCATGACACAACCTTATGAGATGAAGGTGCATGACGATGGAGGTTTGGTTGTTCGTGTGCCACAGCAGTGCGCTTTGGGATTAAAGTGGTCGGGGCTGTTAGGCCTCACCCACATGCTATAGTTTAGCCACTTGAAGGAAGACAATGCATGCATAAAGAAGTTGTTGGATTTATTTCACAGAGGGTACCTATGGCTCGATACAAAGGTACCGGTCATGATTAAATTGATATTACAGATCACCGAGTTGCCAATGAAGGGCGCCGACCTGTCGCAATATTTTAGAGGAAAGGAAAAAAAAAAGGATAGTTGTGAAGCTGAAGAAGAAGTATGGTGTTCTTAGGGACAAATGTATGTACGTTATCAAAACCATCAAAGACAAGGCCCTTTCGAGTCGCAACCAAGCTATTGGCTATGAATATGGTGAGAGAGAACATACCCAATCAATGCACTTTCGGTGTCATTGCATTGATAGAGCAGTGTGCTGAAGGTGTCCATATGAACTGTTCATTGTTTTTATTAAATCAACTAATGGAGGACGCAATGTTGGTACAAGAAGGTAAGCGAACCTTTACATATTCATGACTATTAATTTTAATCACACTTGTGGGGTGGATGGAACCCACGTATTACCAGGGAATGAATGTAGAAGTTGCCCAAACATGCAAGGGCGCACACTATTAGAAACTATGGTGGCTTGATGTTAAGGACCGACAAATCGACTGTGCCATCTAGTTTTATTTATATTGGGATGCTCTACAAGACGGAGCAGGAAAGGTTATGCGTGTCACTGAGGAGGTGAAAAAAAAATATTGACGGATAGCATGCTTCACAATGGGACCCCATGAAATACATATTCAAGCACGACATGACAATGAGAAGAAATGGCTCACTACCATGTACAAAATTATTGATGAATAAATAGAGGTGCTTATCTATGATTTTCCTATCAAATGGAAAGTGTCGGTTAGTGTAGAGGAGATGTCAAACACAGAAGCAAGCCCACCACCTGATATGCTAGTAGAACAAGTGTAGGAAAAGGAAAGCGATAAGGAGTCAGAAGAAGAGTCATCCAAGACTCCGATGGATTTTGAGGTAGAAATAAAATTCGAAGAAGGAAGGACCCAAGGAATATTTGAGTAGGACGAGGGAAGCATCGCACCAAAACTGGCAGATGACCAGGTCAGTCGCATCTTAGATGCGATCGATACTGCGACTTATGAGATCCAAGCACAACTGAAGAAACATTCGATCGACTATTTCCATTAGGTTAATGGATTATTGCAATCCCTGACCAATGAAATATTCGAAAAGGTGCCCCAGGTTGATGTATTGCAGTTAATAATAGAGATACGTATGGGAAAAAGGGTGCATATTGTGCATATTCTATTGCATGCCTTAGAGACTAGAAGCAAAGATGTTGACACATCCATGCAGCAGTTCAACATAATCAGTCTCAACATCAACGAGCTGCCGACACACATGCTTACGTGTCTGCAAAAGGAAGCTAACCAAGGGATCATAGACCAAGATGAGATTGTCCATGATAAGTTAGTTAAGTTGCATCAGCAAATCACTTAATCACAAGAGGAAATTGAGCAGCTAAATAAGGCACAAGAGTTAGAGATCAGGTCCAAAGCAAAGGACTTAAATGACCGTGAGCAACTAGAAAGGGCCATTGCGGTTTCTTGCCAAGAAATTCCTGATATCATGACAGAGATGTTTGCTGAAGAAAATATATTACGACTTGGCCAAATAATTGCATACTTGAAGAAGGAGAATGAGGAGTTGCAAGCATCGGCAGTCCCAAGTACACCACTTGAGCAGGTCACAGAGTGCAAAGGAAAGTTAGAGGATGCGATCGCTTAGGTCGACGACTATGAGAAAATGACCAAGGTCATGGAAGATGAAACCACGTACTTTTGGATGAGCATGGTCCAAGATGAGAAACTACAACAACTCGATGCACAAATTCATGAAGCGGAGGCTCAACTAGCGGAAAATGCGGGCATCCCTGAAAATGATGGCCCCAGTTGTGCAGCTTAGCAAGGAAGCAGAGTTGAAGGTGCTCCAACAATGAGCCAACAAAGCATGGGAGAGGCACCAATGCCAAACAACACATTTAGATGAAATAAAATACATCGACAAATAGTTGGAATTGAAGGTTGTGAATGTTATTGCAACAACTCACAAGGCCTGCACACAAGTGGCATAAAATATTACAAAGCATTCAATTGCGCAGGACATGGAATATTATGCAACAATTAGAACTCAGACCAAGGAAGTAGTTGAGTAAGTCAATAAAGAATATGGTGACTTCAAGGTCAAGATAAGTGCACATACGATATCCAATTGACGTGTCTCGATGGTGATCCACAAGTTTGTGTTGGGGGCCTGTTGGAAGGAAGAATGAATGTGCATGGTGCGACATAGGAGAAAGCGACAAGTGTACACTTAAACTTTTCAAGAGGAAGCTGTCAACAAGTGGTCGAATTGGTCACATTATTCTAATTTTGGTCCAAGTTAGTTAGGAAATTAGTTGTATGTGGACCTTTTTGGTAAAGGCACAAGCCTATAAATAGAGTTAGAATTGTAGTAGAAAGGATGATATATCACGAGTGCCTTAGATCGGATCTTAAAGTCTTAGTCCACGCTATTTTGTGAACTATCTTATTTTCTGGGTTTGGTTTGAGAGTGTCTATAATGACCCTCCATGGGTACAGACTAAATCAACTAACATGAATAAATCTAGATCTAATAAAGGAGTTTAAGAAGATCTATTTTATTAACATGTGAAACATTAACAAATTCAAAATACTTTAAATACACGTAAATGGCTAGTCATTTCCGTTTGAGGACGAGGCCGAAGGTTGTTTTATCTTTGCTTTGCTTCTATTGTTGTTGCTGGATTTCCAATCGTGTCAGATCCACCAGTTTCCTCGCTACTATACCCTGACAGGTACTCTCCTTCCCTGGGACCCCCGAGCTCGACGGGGCTGATAATACCTTGATAGAAATGGAAGTGCAACACCAGAATACAACTTGGAGGCTCAATGCCAACTGTTGTGAAGGTTACACCAATAGATCAATGCCAACTGTTGATATGATACATCTTGGAGGCTCAATGCCAACAGTTGATAGATATGACTTGCTCAACTGTTGGATATTCATCTTCTTCTTCTTCACTCCTGCCACAGTGGAGAGCCTGAACCCTTTTGGTGACTCTGAGGTGACTGTGGAAGAGTGTGATTCAGTATAAGAACATTCACAACCTTCAAGGCCAACTATTGGTATTGAGCCTCCAAGCTGTATCATATCCACTTCATATTCAACTGTTGGCATTGAGCCTCCAAGCTATATCATATCCAGTTGGAGGCTCAATGCCAACTGTCGCAACAACTCAATGCCAACTTAATCATATCCACTTTGTATTCAATTCATAATGTATACATAGATCAATTTATATATAAACATAATATTTTACTCATAACCAATTTATCTTGAATGCATTATGTAATTATTTGGCACATTTATAGCCATTCTTTAGACTTGATTACTATACAAACTCCTTTCATAAGGAATTATCATTTTACCTAATCTTGGATCTATTTAACATCTCATGACACAATTTTGTAAGCTTCCTATGATTAAATTCCATAACTTATCGAGACATGCTCATATTCATCTTCTTCTTCTTCATCCCTACCATAGTGGCGAGCCCAAACCCTTTGGGTGGCTCCGAGGCGACTGTGGAAGCGTGTGGTTCAGTACAATGTGAGTGAGGTTGGGAGCCTCCCAATTGCATTCTAGCGTTGTACTTCCATTGCTAGCAAGGTATTGTTAGCCCCGTCAAGATCTGGTGTGCCTGGGGAAGGAGAGTACCTGTTAGGGTATGGTAGGGAGGAAACCAGTGGATCTGACATGATTGACAATCCAACAATAAAAACAATGGAGCAAATACAAAAAAAAGTTCGATCTTTTCCTCAAACGGCAACGAATAGCGATTTACAGGTATTTAAGTATTTTGAATTTGTTAATGTTGCACATGTTACAAAAATAGATTTTCTTAAACTCCTTTATCATATCTATATTTATGCATGTTAGTTGATTTAGTTGGACGCCATGGAGGGTTGTTACAGTGTCGATCAAGGATGTGCCTTGAATATGTATTTTTAATGTACGGAAGTAGTATGATAAAGATGTTGCTATAAACTCTCTGTTCTCTTTGTCTGCGATGCGATCTATGATCTTGTGATTGCTATCTCTGTGGATAATTAATGTTATTTGAATGATGCGATTTGAATGGTTAAATGTTGCGATTTAATTCCTTAATGTCTTGCTTATATGGATGATGAGAAGTTTTTGCATAGGGGATGAATTCTTGCATGTCAATCTCTTTTCTGAATAATCAAATGGTGCGATACTAGATCTGGTGAATGAATGATAAAACCCTAATCTATATCTCTGAGTGGTGTTGCAAGAGAGAGGGATTAAGTGCGCAAGTCCTCTTCCCTTCTGCAGAAACATGGTTCATGTAGCCCTCCCTTAAACATATCGGGTGAGACTGCACCTTCTTCACAGGTGTTGCAGGATAGGGTAAAAGCTGTCTAGGCCGGTGTTTAGGGAGATCGCATTGAAGGGTGTCAATAGTGTGTGAAACCTTGTTGACTGAAGCATGTCAACAGTGTATAATGGAGTGTGGTATTTCTCCTCGACTTCCGTAACCCCTTCGTTGTGGCTTACTCTCATAGAGCGGGGGGCCTTCTGATAGACCAGTTAGTGGAGTATTCTACAACTAAAGCTATGTTGATCCTAGATTTGTTATCATTTTTGGCAGATAAATTACTCATTTAACCACATATTTTATTATCTTTTGTATATTTTATGACACGCAGATCATTATTCAACCTCAGGTATGAGTGTTTTTAAGTTTTATATAAATTATTTTGTTATTATCATTTTTTATGGTTTTATTAATTAAAAATAACATTATTAAAACATATTTGATTTATTAATTGGTTTGTATAATCATTTGCAGGTTTTATAATCTCTTTGGGCCAAGTTAATATGCATAACACATTCAGCTTGCTTTTCACACAAGATGTCCAGCTCGGCGTCCAGTTCGTCATTCAGCCCGTTGTGTGAAACTCGCTGGTGGTTTTCAAGATGTTGAAAGGTGTTGCTGTAGACTCCAGTCCTGAAGCGCGATAGAAGATAGACACTCTGTTTTCCCTAGATCGACTCCTAGCGTATGCAGCTCATGTCCCAGCCTTCCGTCCAGATCTCCCATCAAACTGTGCGTTGCTGAGAATTAACACTGAGCATCAAAATGTTGGAACAGGTGCAAACGTTCTGTTATCCATGCATCTGGTGATGGAGCTGTGTTCTAGATACTTGCCAGCCTGCGTTCTCCTTTGTTCACCCCCACATCAACCATCCACACACTGGTTTGATGCATTCAACTCACGCCCTGGAATATTTTCCACTACGCTCTCTTCTGTTCGCCATCTGTCACTTGCTACGCTTAGAAAGGAACTCGTGCACCACCTCTATAGATCGTTCACGCTGAAGAGAAGCCTGTGTGCCACCTTTGAAGACTGCTTATGTTGAATAAGGGAGATGCTTATGCGCTGGCCTGTGATCAGTTAAATTCCATTATAGTCAACTAAATTTAGAGAGCAATCGACCACTAAAGGGTTGAATTGCACATCCCTGTAAATCATTATATAAAGTAGCCTCTGTGAGAGAGCAAAAGTTAGCTAGAAAATCAGTCAGTTAGCAAAGTTAGGAGAAGAGTTCTTGCTGTGATTTACTCTTGAACATTGTACTTCTGTTCCACCATCTGAATAAAGAGTTGTATGCATTGTTGTTGAAGATTGTGTTTAAGTAGAAGTTAGCCAGGAATCACTCCTAACTGCTGAGAGGGCCCCTCATCAACCAGAGGTTCATTTTCTTTGTTTAGCTTAGTTTCTTTGCTGTTTTAGCTAGTGTAGTTTAATTTCTAGTTTTCTTCCATTAGATTATAGTAAATGCTATTCTATTTGTTTTCTGTAATACATTAGCTTAGTTTTATTTCGAAGTTAATTAGTTATATGCGTGCATAGCTTGCTTTCAGTTATTTGTTTTCATTCTTCTTGTTTCCAGTCATTTCATTTCCAGCATTACTTTCAGTCTTTGTTTTCAAGAATATAGAATACGTTGTTTTTATGAATTTAGAACAGATTCAATTCTGTTATTTCTTTTCCTATTTTGAATTTATGCAAGTTAATTCTCAGTTTATTTATTAATTTAATATTCAATGATCCCTTTTGTTCATGAATTAGTTTAATGTTAATTTGTTGTTAAATAAAATTATTTACTGTTTCGATGCATTAGAATGACATTTGCATGGATTCAGCTGAACATTAGTTCATTTAGGTTAGTTTTTACTTTTTTAAATGTGTAGACTATCATTCAGACAACCTATTTAGTCTGTTATTCAGCCACCCCTTTCAGACCCACAGTTCAGTCTGTCATTCAGCCCTTAGTTCTATTTTTAGTGTTTTTTTTTTTTTTTTAAGATTGTTTTTAGTTTTGTTTTTAGAATGACTGAATTATGTTTTGATTGTAATATTTAGATGACAGTTTTGTTTAACATTAAAGTTAAAGTTTAGTTGTTTTAAATTATTTATTTAAGTTTTATCATTTTCCTTACTTCTTTTACCTTGAACAAAGTTTAAGTTATTCTTAAGTTTTGTTTCTTAAGTCTTGTTTCTGATTTTGTTTTATTGTTGTATCATTTTGTGTTTATTCCTTTTGAATTGATTTATTTGTTTTACATGTGAGATTTAGTGTTTTCCTTAATATGTTTTCAGGTTTTCTTTTTTATGTTGTGTTATTGTTGAAAGAACTTGTAGGATAGAACCTAAAGTTTTCTCCTTGCTTATTTTATTAAATTTTCTAGTTGCTTATAAGTTAAGTTCTCCTTATACCCTAGTTTTCCGTTTGAATAGTCAATTGTTGACTGTATTTTAGATTAAAGTCTATTATCAATTGTTTAACTTATTAGTCTACCTCAGTTTAATTACTTTAATAATTGGATTTTTAGGAGTTTGACTCAGTTTTTCATTTTGAAAGTTCTTTCAATTTTTTGTTTGTTAAAATATTTACACGACACCCTCTACCTTCACATATATTTTGTGTCAACTCTAAGCTTACCAACCCCGGTTGATAATTAAAGAATAGGTGGATTAATCTAGACATAATAAAACACCCAACACTTTTGGCGCCGTTGCCGGGGAGTTGTTCTGTAAGGTAGAGTAGAATTCTTTATGAAGTTTAGTAATAGGTTGGTAGCGGGGGAGCGGTAAGATGAGAGGTAAGAACCTAGGCATATGTTATAACGGGCGCCCCCAAATCCAGCAACAGTAATAGCATAGGTTTTATTTAGTTTAAAAGTATTTCATGAGTAGAATTAGAGATCCTCAGGGTAGATTTTTCAAGACCGGAAAAGTTACTGAAGTCTCTACTAACTACCGTAGGGGACGTAATTCCCCAACTACTAACTCACTAGAAAGGTATCGAAAGATGCCTATAGGAAGTAGTTATATCCTGAAACCTAAAGAAATTCCCTTAGAATATCTTACTGGAGAAGCCATAGAAGGAGAAGGAATGTTGGAAGAAGGTCCTAAGGACCTTGTTCCTGAGGAAGTTCAAGAACATCAGCCATTAGAAACCCATAGCCCTCCACTAGTTTCAAATCCAATTGACACAACTTTTTCACTAGTAGGAGATCCAAATTTTGTTGACTTTGTTGATCCTGCTCAAGTAAAAGCTCTCTTGGGAACCTCAGTAGATCCAATTATTTCACAAATTGAAACTTCTACCGTAGAACCTACTATCCCTCTAGGATTCAATAAAGAAACGGTTGATCAGAGGAATATCTCTCCCAAAAAGGAACATTGGGATGCCCCATTATCACCTCCAAAGAAGCCTCCTAGGTATATTTATGTTAAGAATCCAACTTATATGGAGAGACGGGGAGAAAACAAAGATCACGATGAAGTTAGGAATGAAGAAGGAGAAGGGGAAAATCGAACCAAGGTTACCTTTGGGTTCCCTATATTAGATACAATGCAGGATGTAACCATGAAAAACATCCATCCCTCCTCCTTACCTACTTTCTATGGAAAAAGTAATGAGGACCCAGAGACATTCTTGTTCGAGTTCGATATCCTTTGTAGGAGTTACAATTATCTACAAGACACTCACAAACTAAAACTCTTTCCTGCTACCCTCAATGATTCCACCTTGAGATGGTTCATGGGATTAGGAGAATCCACTATCAGGACTTGGGATGATATGAAAACCTCATTTTTGCGAAAATATCAAGAATACTGCAAACCTAAGGACTCTCGACATGATATATTCAAGATACAAAAACTTGAGGATGAGATCTTGGAGGATTATCTCGAAAGGTTCATTTACACATTACATATGTCTAAATATAATGACCTCTGAGAAGATGCAGTACGTACACTTTTCCTTAAGGGGATCTCCAAGGATTTGTTAGAAAGTCTTAATCTCATTGCAGCTGACGATATTTCCCATAAAAATTTTACATAGATCGGTGAGATGTGTAAAAATTATTCTAAGAGTAGGGGGAAAGTTACAAATTTTTTTTGAGAGCCTTTTAGTAGAAATATAAGAGGAAATGTTCCTAGTTCAGGAGGTATTAGAAGAGTAGAGATAGGAAACCTGTTGGATAATTTTAAGACTAATATCTTAGGAGCAATGGTTTCTCAACTAGATGCTTTATAAGCCAAGAAGAGGCAGGATGAAGAAAAAGAAACAATGAGTATCTTTTGTCCAAGATGTAGAACTAAACATGCCCAAAGGGAATGCCCATTAAACAACATCTCTGTATGTCACCTCTATACAAAAGAGCATCCAACAGATAATTGCCCATCCTTTCCTAGATTGCAAGGCATATATAAGAGTGGGGATGTAGCTAAAAAATCTAGGATGCCTACTTGGAAACCTAGAGACCAACCAACATATATGAACTTTCCACCACAACCTACGCTCTATTATCCTCCGTATCAACCACCTCAACAATGGAACAGTTCTAGCTGGAAGAATTGGCCACCTTATTATCCTCCTCCTCAATTTCCACAGCAGCAATATTTGTCACAAGGACGGAGAGGACAACCATATCCTCAGCCACAATATATCCCTACACCTAATCATCCTTATCCTCAGAATCAAACAAATTTCCAGCAAATGTCGTCTCTATTTGTACCTCCAGTTCCTTTTATCACACAACAACCTCATCACTTTCAGAATCCAAATCCTCCTCGACCAACATTGTTACCTACACAGCCGATACCTAACCCTAATAATAAACCAAATCAAGCTTTTAACAACATTGAGTTGCAAACTCTTCCCTCATACCTTATCTCAACTATACCTATACATGAAATTCAAGTACGATCGGGAAGAGCTGTGAATAATAAACCCAAGTCATCAATCATCATTCGGGAACCAAACAAAGAAGAAGATTCAAGTGAACCCATAAATGATGCTATTTTGGAGGATGTGAACATTCCAAAGGTTTTAGTACACACCCATCCTCCATAAGAAACTATTCAGGAGCAAATAATTCCTCCATTTCCAGAAAGAATAGTAATAGAAAAACCTATAGTTCATCCGGAGTATAACATTTTAAATGAATTAAAGAACATATTTATTAAAATCCATCTATTACAAGCTATCAAAGATATACCAATCTATAGTAAGGTAATAAAAGAGCTCTGTATTAAATGTCTAGGAAATAAACAGAAGGACCCTCTTACAATTCATGTTATAGGAGAAATGTTTGAATGTATGACAACACAGTCCCGGATTGCAAAATATAGAAATGCAGGAGCCCCAGTAGTGACTGTAATTATAAACAACACCGCCATAGAGAATACATTAATCGATTTAGGATCCACTATTAACATGATGACCACCGCATTTTTAGAAACTTTACAGTTAGGACAATTTCTTCAACCTACCCCTTCCATCCTAGAACTAGCAGATCGCACTACAGTAAAACCCATTGGAGTCCTGGATGACATTGTTGTATCGGTAGCTTCATGGGAATACCCTGTTCGACTTTATGGTTGTAGAATCAAAGGATCCTTCTAAAGGACATCCTATTATCTTGGGAAGACCATGGTTAGCTATTGCAAATGCTTTTATAGGGTGTAGGGATGGGGAGATGACTATTTCCAATGGGTTGTCCACACAAAGACTTATTTTATACCTCCCAGCACAACCAATAACTGAAAAAACATGGTGGTTAAATTGTTCTTTTGGGGATGAAGACTTTGATGATCTATCCCTTCCTAGTGATTTTTCTTTAGCACTTCAGGAGCAGACCACTGAGAATGTATTAAACCAGTTTGTTTCTTCGACAACCTGTACATATTTTCCTCTGTCCTTTTCTCAACTCGATTAGATTTTTGGAGATGAGTTTCAAGAGAATATGGCTCTCTCAATGTTTACAGAAACACCTTGTGTCTTCACAATTGAAGAGAATACAAGACCATATATCGTACCTTGTGAGGTTGGCCCTAAAAAATTCTTACTTATAAACGTAGGATTAAGTGAAAACCAACAAGCACAACTGCTTAAATTTCTTAAGAAACAAGCTGGATCATTTTCATGGGAATACACCGATATGAAGGGTATACACCCTGATACCTATATTCACCATATTTATATCGATCCAAGCATGTCACGTGTAAGGCAGCCACAGAGGAGGATGAATCCTGCTCTAAAGGATATAGTAAAAGAAGAATTACAAAAACTCCTCACTGCTGGTTTCATCTATCCTATTTCTGAGAGCAAATGGGTATCTCCTTTAGTAGTAGTTCCAAAGAAAGTTACAGGGAAATAGCGTATTTGTGTTGATTTTAGAGAGTTAAAAAAAGCTACTCTTAAAGACTACTTTCCTTTACCTTTTATCGATCAAGTATTATATACTTTGTCAGTTAAACATTATTTTTCCTTTCTTGACGGGTATAGTGGTTACAACCAGATTTTAATAGCACTAGAAGATCAAGACAAAACTACTTTTACATGCCCTTGGGGAACATATGCGTATCGAGTTTTTCCATTTGGCTTATGTAATGCACCTGCCACTTTCCAGCGAGCAGTCTTAGGAATCTTTTCCGATTTTATACATGATTGTGTGGAGGTATACATGGATGAATTTACGGCCTATGGTAATACTTTTCAAGAAGCCCTTGACAACCTTGAGAAGGTATTGATCCGATGTCAAGAAACGAATTTATCTCTCAGTCATGAAAAATGTAAAATGTTACTGACAAAAGGTATAGTTTTTGGACACCATGTTTCTTCTCAAGGAATCAAGGTAGATCCTGCAAAGATCGAAGTAATTGTTGGCCTTCACTCTCCCAAAACTCAGAAAGAGGTAAGAAGCTTCCTTGGGAATGCAGGCTATTACCGTCGCTTTATTGAAAATTTTGCTAAAATAGTTGCAATGATGTTTAAGTTACTTACAAAGGACTCAAAATTCCAGTGGATAGAGTCTTGTCAAAATGCTTTTGAAATCTTAAAAGCTAAACTATCAGTGGCACCAATACTTAGGGATCCTAATTGGTCCCTCCCTTTTCACATATCTACTGATGCCTCTGATACAACCATAGGAGGAGTCCTCGGCCAAAAAGAAGGACAAGCACCTTATGCCATCTATTTTATTAGCAAAAATCTAACCCTTGCCGAATTAAATTATACCATTACTGAAGAATACTTTTTGGCAGTAGTTTATTGTATTAATAAATTTCGTCATTATATCACAGGTTATGAAGTTTTTGTGCATATCGATCACTCCTCCATTATATTTTTAATGAATAAACAATTACCAATGGTAGAGTGACCCAGTGGCTTATTTTATTGCAAGAATTTAACATTACCATCATTGATCGACCTGGTAAAGAAAATCTTGTAGCAAACTTCATTTCCCATATTCAACATGAAGATGGTACTAAACCAGTTGACGACACTTTCCCTAATGAACATCTATTTGTTGTATCTATTCAAACCCCTTGGTTTGCGAATATTGCCAATTATCTAGCAACTAGGAAAATACCAAACCATTTGTCTCCACATGAGAAGCATCGTATTATAGTTCAGAGCTCTAATTATTCTTGTAACACCTTGATTTTGACCCCGTTTACATTAAAATGTATATGATGTATATATTGTAATTAATCGTGGTGTGGAGCTAAAGGAAAAATCCCCACCATTGATTTAACGTTTTATGTTACGGTGATTAAAATTGTTGTCGATGGTATATTTGTGATAGCCAGCACATTATAATTTTTGCATCATGTAAATATGCATTTTAATTAAAAATACCCACAACCAACAACGTCAATGCAACCATATTGAAAAGGCCATGATTTTCCTAAGGATAGGGAGGGAAATTATTTAACCCTTGGGGCCAATGGAGAAAATCCAAGTGTCAGTTGATAACCCATTTATTTGTCACCCATCCTTTTGAATTACTCACCTTTCCTTGTCTCAATCAGTCAACTACCACATTAAAACATTTAATGTTAGTTGGAGGCAGTTATTGCCTGGGCAGTGGTGTGTGGCAGGATTGTCAGTCCTTGCCCACATGCACACTCCACCAAGGATTTGATTGAACCTCATGTGGGTAGGAGAATCCACCATGACCCCCATTCTTCAATTTTCACTCACAGAGAGAGTTGGGAGAGCCGTTTTTGGGCATTCACGATTTTCCCTGTGTGTGTAGCCTTACCCTCACGATTTGGCTATGTGGAGCTCTCAGTCATGATTTTGGACCATGAACATTTTTTCCATCATCCAACAGCCACATTGGGCTCTCTCTCAAATGGATGGAAGTTGATGTATGTGTAAATCTCATTTTTGGATGTTGCTGTGCGTAGCTACCTTACTAGTTTTGTGGTTTTGTGTATACGAATCCATCTCCATGTTGAGAGTCTGTTGAGTCTGATTTCCTCCCCAATCGGGCTGTGTCTTTCCCATTGTTTTCAATGGTGAGATTGTGGATGTTGTTTTCCCCATGAGTGTGGGTTTTTGTTGAGTTTTTTTGGCCATGATAGGGCCAAGAACAACTCTGAGATCGTTTTGCTTAGTCGGAGCTATGTATCACCATTTTGGCTACTGTAATGTTTCATTTTTCTTCCCCAGAGCTGTGAATTGCTCAATTTTGTTGTGTGTATGTAGTGGTTGGTCTTTGGACTGTATTGGAATGGGAATGAAGGCTTGGTCTGCTTGATAAACCTGGTGTGCTTGGGAGCCTCATAGACAGAGCTAGAGGGCTGGATTTCTTCTCCACACCCCCTGATTAGCACTGGAAGGGAAGTCAAGGCTTGAGGGATTGTGTAGCGGATAAGGGACCGATTCCTTGTGTTGCAACAATTTTCCCTAAATTTCTTAAAATTTTGGGCCCCTCCTTTTGATTTAGCGTTTGTCGTTAATCGTGTGCTCCGCGATCTGTTGTTGGTCACACTTTGATTTGAAGGATTATGGAAGGTTCATAACACTCGTCCTGGTTCTCGAGTGGTTTCCTATGTTTCTAAGTGTATTGGATCACATATTTTAAGTTTGATTTGCTTATCAAAGGGCCACCATTTCAGAAGCAGTCTTTTCCGTTGCTGGAATTCAGAGTCTTAAGCACTTAGCGTTTTTCATTTTTTGGTCGGGGGGCTGTAGTCTTCTTTAGCTTCCGCCGTTGCAGCTCCAAAGAAACTAAGCTTCCGAAGCCTAAAGCAGTCCGCTATCTAATGCGTCAGTCTTATTTTCCACCGTTGCGGCTCCTAAATCGATTCTTCGTCCGAAGGTCGAATTGCTCCGACTGCCGATGTGTATTGTTATTTTAATAGCTCGCCCGTAGTCATTTCTTTTCCGTCATTGCAGCTCCCAAAGTGGTTAATCCTTCGAAGCACAAAGTGCTCCGACTTTCGATGTAAAGTTTTTCCCACTCACAGGTCACACGTGTCTTTAGCCTTCCCTTTCGCCATTGCGGCTCTCAAAGTCATTGAGCTTCTGAAAGGGAAAACCGTCCAATTTTCGATTTAAAGTTTTTACCGCCCTCCCATCGCATGCCGGTAGCATTGACTCTTCCGCCGTTGCGGCCGGGAAAGCCATTTGGATTCCAATGTGGTTTCCTCCCTTTTTCCGTCGTTGGTTTTGTTATCACAAGCCTATAGAAGAACGAGGTAGTATATTCGGCTTTTGTAAAATGAAGATGGTGCACCTGACCTTTTCTTGTGGATTAGCCGTTCAGTCAGTTTAGTTTGCTGCTGTGGTTTAAATGCATTTCCCACAAATGATGCTTGTCATTTGATTGCAGGTATTTTACGGAGATTGGTCAAGGGAGGTAGACCATTTGGTGAAGGTAGAGCCGAAACCAGCAGGATCGTAAGATGGACAAACCAAAGAAAAGACAAAATGAATGGTAACAAAAACACAGATCTGAAAGGTCCAGCAGTTACTCAATTAATCATAAATAGGCGAAGAAAAATGGAGAGAGGGATATGAAACGCTCGAGAGACCGAAAGGTCATGTGTTGGGGGGAAACCCAAATGATTTACTGTTTTGTTTAAATACTAGAAAGTTAGAAGTTACAGGGACTTTTTCCCTTGAAAAACTTGTAACCCATTTGCTTGTAAGAGGAACTATTTCATTTTACAATTAGAAACTGCAACTTTTGCCTGTTGGAGAAAGCGAAATGTGGAATGTGTCAATGCGATTAAATGAGCAATGTTGAAGGGGAACTATTTCGTTTTCAGCTATGTTTCATTAACTGTGAGAGTGTTTTAACTTCTTGAACCTATGTTCTTGTTGGAATGTTCTTTAGTATATTTTGTGATGTTTTCCACTGTGAGTAATGAATGTTGTTCATAAAACAATTGGCTATCTGGTTGTTTAAATATCTGTACTTGTGCATGTGTCTTGAAAGAAGTATAATCTATCTGTAACTCTTCATAATGCATGTACGAAATGTATTACTCACCAATGAATGATAATCCTGCTCCCTAGGGATAGTTTAGGTAGTTTGTTTATTTCCTTGTTGTATGTGATTTAGATTCTAGTGAGTCTAAGACGAGAGGTAAGAACCTGTGCATCACATTGTCACTGTTCCTTGCATATTATCACCCTGCATGGTTAATTAGGCACTTGCATATCATACATTAAGTCAAAAAATACAAAAATACACGGTGGACCAGGCCGCAACTGGTAAAACCTTTGTTTTTGTTACTTTGACCTACGGTAGCCGGACCGCAAACCGGACGGATTCCCTATACCAAACAGTCAACGGGCTAGTTGGGAACGTTGATTGGGGAGAATCCCTCACTGTTGCTGCCTACAAATTTTCGGGCCTCAATAGTTTTGGTGCTAGAAGGAGGGCCGCCAGTGTATGGCTGGCCGAGGAAACCCGTTTTCCCGAGAATATTCCACCGGTAACAGTCCTGAAAGTAGTGGGTTTCATAATCCATTTCTGGAAGAAAGAGAACATCTATATTCTGTTGGAAACTAAATTGTTAATGATCTAAGAAGACACACCAGGGAATATGTAAAGAAGATTGGAGGATTTCCAATCATCCCTGAATTGCCAATAAGAGAGTATAAAAAGAAAGATCGTCCTGCAGCGGAAGACTCAGTGTTGGTTGGAGACTGGGAAGAACTTGTAGAAATAGCCTTACAGGAAGTTGTGCTACCTTTGAATCAAGAAGGCCCAGAAACCCCTCACAGTTCTCCTGCTCATACTCCAGTTGGCTCACCTCCTCACTCTCCACTTAGACTCATGGTGGGAGTAAATGCTAATCAACCACCTAACCCACCAAATCCACCACCCGCTTGGAGAGCCAGATCACCGTTAAACCTGACACCTCCATTACACGACCTACCTCAAGCCTTTGAAAATATGTTGCCCAAGTTTGAGCCAAATGAGAAAATACTAGTAGATGATCACCTGCAGAGTTTTTACTTGGTGATAGAAGGATTGAGGGCTGGGGAGCATGAAGATGTAGTGTGCCGACTTTTCCCGCATACCCTTAAAGGAGCTGCAGCTTCATGGTATTTTGGGTTTCCTGCTAACTCTATCCCTGATTGGGATACCTTCGAGAGAATCTTCAAGAGTAAGTATGCGATTCAAAAGACTCATGCAGCTCTCATGAAAGGACTATGCACCTTGAAGAAAGAGAGAAAGGAGAAGGTGCACAGTTTTACTCAAAGATTTGCAGCATACATCAAGAATTTTTCTGACGCTAACAAACCTTCAGAAAAGGTCCTGATTGAATATTATACCTCAGCATTAGGCCCTGATTTGGCCATGTTTGCCGAAGGTAGGGCCAAGCCTACTTTGGCAGAAACCTATGAAGAGGCAGAAGTAGTGGAGGCTGAAAGAGAAAGTATTGAATATTATCCCAAACAGCCAGGGGAGAAAGGTGGGGGAAGAAAAGCCTTATTGTTTACTAATCCTAAAGAAGAGAAATTGCCAGATCTTGAAAATATGGCCAAAATGATGCAGAAGTTTTCCAACAAAATCATAGACTTGGAGAAAGAGAAGGAAGCACCAAAGTTTTATAAGCCATATTATAAGAAAAGAGAGGACAACAATCAGTCTCAACCTCCTCCGCACAATACAGCATCCATGAATTTAACAGAGATAGGGATGGAAAATTTTTGCACTTTCCACCAACAACCCCAATCCGAAAAGAATTGTCTGCAATGGATAAATTCAATGACATTGGTCATGAATCAGATGTTGGATTCTAGATTAACAGAAGAAGGAGATGAAGAAAGAAAAGAGAGTTCTGCTTCTACTTCTACGAAAGAACAGGAAGAAGAAACCATGGATTTATGGAATTCTGTCTCGTTATTTGATCCTGAAGAGGAAAAGACTCAGGGATAAAAGGACGTTATGGAAACCAACGTAGCCACAAGGAGCTAAGGGACGGTTAAGGAAGACAGTCTTATACTCCCAAAGATTAAGAGGCTGCAGAGAAATGTTAAGAAGAAATTTCAAAATAAATCCTTCGCTGATAAGATTCCAGAATTCACCATTACCAGCCAAGATCTTAGGCAGAATGAGGCGCGGGCCAAGCCAAGTGAAGAAAAGATGAATGCTGATAAACCTCACCACATTGAGCAGCCAATGGACTATGATATCGTGGAGGATTTAAAGAAGGTAAAAGCGAATGTTCCACTATTCGAAATGTGTAAAGTGCTGCAACAAAAAGAAAGAATGTTGAAAGCACTTGAAGCGTTGGATGAGAAGCTACCCGCTAACAATCAACCTCAGGAAGAAGAAGAAATTGGAGAAACCAGCGCTAGAGGTAAGTCTAAAAGCAAACATCCACCTTTCCTCCTCACGTTTGAAATTTTCAATCATAATGAACATAATTGCTTGGTAGACTCAGGGGCATCGGTAAATGTTATGCCCATATTAGTCTGTAAAAAGATCAATGGGCAGCCTAAGCCATCCACATGGAGGGTGGTTCAATTGGATAGAACGGATGTAAAGGTGATTGGTGAGCTGGAAGATGTCCTAGTCCGTTTGGCATCTAATGACAAAGTTTGCCAAGTTATTAACATCGTGGTGGCTGATATACCAAATGCTTACGGTCTTGTCCTGAGCAGAGATTGGTCAGCCAAATTAAATGGATATTTCACCTCAGATTGGTCCCATCTTTAGTTGCCATACAAAGGGAGTCCAAACCAGATTAAGATTCTAAGAGAGCCTCACATGAAGTACAATGTTACTCAGCTGGAGGAGAAGAATGTACCAGTGGATTCTGTATTGGGAAACTATTTTAATGAGTTGGAACCTGGAAATTACCAAGCAGAAGAAGCCAGCAACACATTAGACACTCAGCCTGATCTCCTTCGTTTCTCACAGGATGATGAGATTGACTGTAAAATAGTAGACTTAGCAGTAGGATTAGATTCACCTTCAGTAGTTAGTGATTTTTGGATTTTGTTTTTTGATGGCTCTAAGACATTAGAAGGGTCAGGGGCTGGCTGTGTCCTGATTGACCCACAGAAGAATAAACATTTCCTTTCATGTAGATTAGAGTTTGAGTGTACTAATAATACAGCTGAGTACGAAGCACTGGTGTAGGGACTAAAGAAGGCAATTGAATTAAAGGTAAGTAATCTAAAATTTTTTGGGGATTCTGAAATTATTGTGAAACAAATCCGGAATCAGATACATTGTGTTACTCGTCACTTAAAGGCTTACCAAAATGAGGTATGGGATTTGCTTAAATGTTTTAATGCATTCAACATTATTTCAATTCCAAGAATTAAAAACGTAGCTGCTGATCTGTTGGCCACATCGACCGTTAGACTCGTACCCACTAATAATCGGTGTTCTGTTGAACTACTTTTCAGGCCCTCAGTACCGGATATGATCACCAACTTGCGATTGTTCGACGATGATCAGCAAATCATAGAATGTTTGACAAATGACGAGGTGTTTAAAGGAGCGATCATAGATGATGAAGAGCATCAGGCTGAGATGAAATATGACAATTTCATTCCTAAAGGTGTCAGAACGTTAGAAAAAATGTTCAATTTAAATGAAAAGTTCAGAAGACCAGCCAACGTGAAGACCCACAGCTCATCTCTACAGTTCGAGCTGATAAATTTAGGGGCTGAGACGAATCCCAAATTTGTGAATCTCGGCAAGTGTTGTTCACCAGTAGAAAGAGACAAATTCATCAGTCTATTTAAACAATATAAATATGTTTTCGCATGGACGTATGAAGATTTGAAAACATACGACACCAACATCATCAAGCATGTCGTCGCCATTAAAGCAGGTGTCAAACCCTATCAGCAACCGTTAAGAAAAATGGATCCAAAATTGGAACCACTGATTCAGAGTGAAGTGAAGAAATTATTGGATGCTAGAATCATTTTTAAAGTCAGACACTCTGAGTGGGTATCAAATATGGTACTAGTAAGGAAAAAGTCTGGAGAAATCAGACTTTGCGTGGATTTCAGAAATCTAAACCGCGCTTCCGATAAAGATAACTACCCTGTGCCACCCATGGAGCAATTGCTGCAAATGGTCTCGGGTTCTGAACTGTTCTCATTATTAGATGGTTTCTCTGGCTACAATCAAGTGTTAGTAGCGGAAGAAGATAGATTAAAAACAACGTTCAGGACCAAATGGGGAACCTTCGCCTACATGAGAATGCCCTTTGGGCTTATAAATGCTGGAGCAACCTTTCAGAGAGATATGGACATAGCTTTCCATGGATTGATTGGCCGAAGTGCTGTAGTATACCTTAACGATATTACAATATTCTCGAAGAGAAGAGAAGAGCACGCGTTTCACTTAAGGCAAATTTTCGAACGCTGTCGGAAATACGGCATCTCACTCAATCCTAAGAAGTGTGTGTTCGCTGTCACGGAGGGAAAGTTGCTGGGTCACATAGTTTCGAAGAAAGGAATCTCTATAGATCCAGAAATAATCAAGGCTATTGAACAAATCCCCTTGCCCCATAATAAAAAGGGGATGCAATCATTTATGGGAACGATAAATTTCATGTGAAGGTTTGTGCCTGATTTTGCTCAGATTGTCAAGCCGTTGCAGCAGATGGTAAAGAAAAATGAACTATTCAAGTGTACTGAAATTGAGAAGAGTGCATTCAGCAAAATCAAGACTACTGTCGCACACGCGCCCTCCTTGAAAAGCCCAAATTTTGACAAAGATTTTATCTTGTACACCTTCACATCCGATGATTCACTAGCAGCTGTGCTCACCCAAAAGGAAGATGGGGGGGATGAATTCCCAATATCCTTTATGAGTACTGGTCTACAGGGGGCCAAATTGAATTACCCAGCTGTTGATAAACAAGCTTACATTGTATTCAAAGTAGTAAAGCAATTCAGGCCTTATATTTTAAAAAATAGAACCAAGGTGATCGTCCCCTACCCAGCTGTGAGGTCTCTTCTTATACAGAAGGAGTTAGGAGAAAGAAGAGGCAACTGGGTAACAGCTCTTCAAGAGTACGACCTTGAATTCAAGCTAGCATCGATAGTTAAAGGACAAGGGTTGTGCAAACAAATGACTGAAAATGGAAAAAATGAAGAACACGCCTGGGAAGATGAAGCCGAATTACATGTAATGGAGGTATACCCTTTGTTTACAGCTCCCGAGTCTTGGTATAGAGACCTTGTGCATTACCTGCAGGTAGGACTGTTGCCAGAACATTGGAATTCCAAGCAAAGGAGAGCACTGCATCTTAAATCAGCCGCATATCAACTTGTTGAAGGGGTATTATTCAGAAAGAATTATGACGGGGTTCTTCTCAGATGCTTAGAAAAGGAATATGCGAAGAAAGTGATGGCATAATTGCATGACGGTCCTGCTGGAGGACATTATTCAGGGGATACCACAGCCCACAAAATCCTCAGGGCAGGTTACTACTGGCCTACGCTCTTTAGAGACGCACATGCACATGTCAGGAAGTGTGATATTTGCCAAAGGTGTAGTGGGAGACAACTTAAAGCAGCAGCACCTCTAAATCCTATGATGATCACGGAACCATTCGAGCAATGGGGACTGGATATTATTGGAGAAATAAAACCGAACTCCTCTTTGCAGCACAAGTACATTCTGACCGCTACTGATTATTTCACTCGCTGGGTCGAAGCCATCCCACTGCGCAAGATAAATGAAGACGAGGTCATCAGCTTCCTACAAGACCACATCATGACCAGGTTTGGAGTTCCAGTTTCGTTAGTTTTTGATAATGCTAAGTACTTTTCATCAATTAAATTGACTGCTTTTGCTCATGATAAAGGGATAAAATTGCATTATTATGCTAATTACTATCCACAAGGAAATGGCCTGGTTGAATCCTCCAACAAAAATCTGATTAGAATTTTAAAGAAGAATGTGGTAGAAAACCAGAGGAGTTGGCACTCAGCATTACCAAATTCCCTTTGGGCCGATAGGGTCACCCCCAAGTCTGCGATTGGAGTGTATCCATATACCCTTGTCTATGGTAAAGAAGCCATCCTTCCTCCAAATATCATGCTACCATCTTCCATACTAGCTCAAGAGTCTAGGGGGTCAGATGATGAAGTTTTGCAAATAAGAATATATAATCTCCTGAAAGTAGAAGAGGCTAGATCTAATACCAGAGAACTCTTTAAGCAACAACAGGAGTTAGTTAAGAGATGGTTCAACAAGAATAAAGCTGGAACAAAAGACTTTTAAGTAGGAGACTTAGTCCTCAAATGGGATCACCCCCATGATGAGAAAGGAAAGCACACTAAATTCCAGCAGTTGTGGGTAGGCCCTTTTCAAATTGCAGCAAAGCTTGGCCCTTCTACTTACAAGTTGCAGGATCTTCAGGGGTGGGAAGAGAATTTACCAGTGAATGGTTTGGTTCTCAAGCCTTATTTTTCCTAAGTTGCTTTGAGTTCTTCTGTCTTGTATATAAATAATCTGTTTGGATGTCTTTTGAGTCATGTTGTGCAGTTGGTTTTAGTTTGATTGTCTTGATTTCAATGAAGGGGATGAACTTGCGGTTGCATGGGGAACATCAAAATTTTTAGGAATGCTAAACAATTTAGTGATCAGACTGTGGGTTGCTATTTGTATAAAATAATTTCTTCCAGTTTAGTCATTTTCTCGAATAATTCTGTGTGCATTGAAGTCCTGCTTAATCCCTGTGAAATAAACCGGATTCAGAGAGTTTGGAATACTATGTTGAGGCTCCATCCACGTCACACTTAAAATGTTCTAAGGAGCGGCAGCAGAGGACCCATGGAAAGGAGCAAGGTGAAAAGTATATTAAATATAAATGATCCCATGCCAAGAAACGAATGACAAAAGGAAAATAAAGAGTCAAAAACTCCTATGAAAACATCATAAATCAAAGGAGGTGCTGGATCATAAGTACTAAATTGCTGAAAGATCCTCTCCGTCCGTGAGCTGAAACTTGAAGTACACCACTCACACAAAAGGACACTATGGGATAGAGGATCTTGAATTAAAATTCAGTAAGAAAGGCATGCAGGAGGACTGATACGAAAAGGGACAAAAGTCCAAAAGCACGAAAAGTGCTAAAGTGGCATGGGAATGAGGAACAAACGAATATTTCTATTTACCATATGCTACAATCCTGTGGTGTCCAAAGCTGTCAGCCACCTGAAGACAAAGGTAATAATGAAACTCATCTTCTGGCCTCAACAAAGTTATCTGGACTTGAAAATCTTGGTTTCCACTCTCCAAAATTGGACTATTATCAATGATTGAAGGAACACACTTCTGACATTCAAGAAATTCAGATAGCTGGAAGAATTCAATAGGATGCATTTTTTGTTAAACAGTCTGTCACTCAAAGATAAATCTCCCAGAGATCTAGGTTCACCAGGTAATCTCCAACTATTGCAGCTGCAACAATTTTCCCTAAAGTTCTTAAAATTTTGGGCCCCTCCTTTTGATTTAGTGTTTGTCGTTAATCGTGTGCTCTGCAATCTGTTGTTGTTCACACTTTGATTTGAAGGATTATGGAAGGTTCATAACACCCGTCTTGGTTCTCGAGTGGTTTCCTGTGTTTCTAAGTGTATTGGATCACAGATTTTAAGTTTGATTTGCTTGTCAAAGGGCCACCGTTTCAGAAGAAGTCTTTTTCGTTGCTGGAATTCAGAGTCTTAAGCACTTAGCGTTTTTCATTTTTTGATCATGGGGCTATAGTATTCTTTAGCTTTCGCTGTTGCGGCTCCAAAGCAACTAAGCTTTCGAATCCTAAAGCAGTCCACTGTCTGATGCGTCAGTCTTATTTTCCACCGTTGCGGCTCCTAAATCGATTCTTCGTCCGAAGGTCGAATTGCTCCGACTGCCGATGTGTATTGTTCTTTTAATCGCTCACCCATAGTCATTTCTTTTCCGTCGTTGCAGCTCCCAAAGTGGTTAAGCCTCCGAAGCGCAAAGTGCTCCGACTTCTGATGTAAAGTTTTTCCTACTCATAGGTTGCACGTGTCTTTAGCCTTCCCTTCCACCGTTGCAGCTCTCAAAGTCATTGAGCTTCCGAAAGGGAAAACCATCTGATTTTCAATTTAAAGTTTTTCCCGCCCTCCCGTCGCATGCCGGTAGCATTGACTCTTCCACCGTTGCGGCCGGGAAAGCCCTTTGCCTTCCGATGTGGTTTCCTCCCTTTTTTCGCCGTTGGTTTTGTTATCACAAACCTGTAGAAGAATGAGGTAGTATATTCAGATTTTGTAAAATGAAGATGGTGCACCTGACCTTTTCTTGTGGATTAGCCATTCAATCAGTTTAGTTTGCTGCTATGGTTTAAATGCGTTTCCCACAAATGATGCTTGTCGTTTGATTGCAGTTATTTTACGGAGATTGGTCAAGGGAGGCAGACTGTTTGGTGAAGGTAGATCCAAAACCAGCAGGATCGTAAGATGGACAAACCAAAGAAAAAACAAAATGAATGGTAACAAAAACGCAGATCTGAAAGGTCCAGCAGTTACTCAATTAAACATGAACAGGAGAAGAAAAATGGAGAGAGTGATATGAAACGCTCGAGAGACCGAAAGGTCATGCGTTGGGGGGAAACCAAAACGATTTACTGTTTTGTTTAAATACTGGAAAGTTAGAAGTTACAGGGACTTTTTCCCTGGAAAAACTTGTAACCCATTTGCTTGTAAGAGGAACTATTTCATTTTACAATCAGAAACTGCAACTTTTTCCTGTTGGAGAAAGCAAAATGTGGAATGTATCAATGCGATTAAATGAGCAATGTTGAAGGGGAACTATTTGGTTTTCAGTTGTGTTTCATTAACTGTGAGAGTGTTTTAACTTCTTGAACCTATGTTCTTTTTGGAATGTTCTTCAGTATATTTTGTGATGTTTTCCACTGTGAGTAATGAATGTTGTTCATAAAACAATTGGCTATCTGGTTGTTTAAATATCTGTACTTGTGCATGTGTCTTGAAAGAAGTATCAACTATCTGTAACTCTTCATAATGCATGTACGAAATGTATTAATCACCAATGAATGATAACCCTGCTCCCTAGGGATAGTTTAGGTAGTTAGTTTATTTCCTTGTTGTATGTGATTTAGATGCTAGTGAGTCTAAGACGAGAGGTAAGAACCTACGCATCACATTGTGACTGCTCCTTGCATCTTATCGCACTGCATGGTTAATTAGGCACTTGCATATCATACATTAAGTCAAAAAATACAAAAATACACAGTGGACTGGGCTACAATCGGTAAAACCTTTGTTTTTGTTACTTTGACCTATGGTAGCCGGACCGCAAACCGGACGGATTCCCTATACCAAACAGTCAACGGGCTAGCTGGGAACGTTGATTGGGGAGAATCCCTTACTGTTGCTGCCTGTGAACTTTCGGGCCTCAACATGTGGGTGTCCTAGAAGTCAGGCTATTTCTGGTGCAGGTGTCCTTATCTCTTCAGTGAGCCGACCATCTTAGCAGTCAGCTTTTCCCAGGTCCCTGATGTCCTGATAAACCCAACTATGTTGGCTTGGCTGAGTTGTGTATCTTTGGATATGTGTGAGTCTTCTTAGTTTCCTTATTCCTTGGGGAATCATTCCCAGCTCAGGGGTTGTAGTGTTGCTAAGAGATTAAGGAGCACACTGGCCTATGCTTGGGTGGAACGTTGCAGTGACATAGCTAGTTGCGGGGTGTTCTTCTTCATAAGATAAGTATTCTTGTGTTTCATCCTTGCAATTTACATTTGATAATGAATTACAATAAACATGCTAAATGATTTAATGTATGGTGATAATGTATGCATGTTTTAGTTCAAAGCATTTCAATTGTTATGTCTATATTCATGGGGCTAGTTTCCTAGATAGATAATGTTATGGTAGCGTCCTCTTCGTTAGTCGGAGGGTCGGGGATGTTACAATTCTTGGGTTGATAATGATCTCTTCTGCACTGGTACCAATCTTATTATTCGACGATGTGTGTGGGAGGATGAAATGATAGACATACTCCATGCATGCCATGTGGACCATGTGGAGGAAATTTTTCTGATAAGAGGACAACATATAAAGTCTTACATTTTGGTTATTATTGGCCAAGCATTTTTAAGGATGCTGCCAAATATGTTAAAGGATGCGATAGTTTCCAAATAATGGGTAGACCTACGTCATCTGATCAAATGCCTCTACAACCCCAAGTTATGATTGAACCTTTTGAGAAATGGGCTCTTGATTTTGTAGGACCAATTTCTCCCATGTCTCGTAAAAAGAAATATATCTTAGTTTGTACGAACTATGTCACCAAGTGGGTAGAAGCTAAAGCTTTATTTAGAGCCATAGAGAAATTGGTGGTAGAATTTATATATGAAGAAATATTCACCCGGTTTGGTGTACCTAGAGAAATTGTCACAAATCAAGGTACCTAGTTTACTTCTAAATTAATGAAAGAACTTACTACGAAATATGGAATCCGACATTGCAAATCTTCACCTTATCACCCTCAGGTTAATGGTTAGGTAGAATAAACTAATAAAGTATTAGAATTAATTTTAACTAAGACCATTCACTTACATCATAAGGATTGGGCAGATAGACTCCCCGAGGCTTTATGGGCCTATAGGTTAACATGGAGAAACACTACCGGACATACCCCCTATGAGTTAGTGTATGGAAAACAAGTCCTTTTACCTATTGAATTTCAAGTTAAAACCTTTCATATGGAAGCAAAATTAGGCATGAATTTGGATGAAGCACATAAACAACAAATTTTGTATATTAATGAGTTAGACAAAATTAGACAAGATGCACTTCAAAGAATGATGTTAATATAGAATCAATGAAAAAAATGGCATGATAAATTTATTAAGCAAAATCAGTTTAATATTGGAGATTGGGCACTACTATTCGATTCACGATTTAAAATTTTTAAAGGGAAATTAACTACCCGTTGGATGGGTCCATACGAAGTAGTTACATCTTTTGACAATGGATCAGTAAAAATTAAAACAATTGATGGCTCAAAAGTTTTCTTTGTAGTAAATGGACATAGACTTAGGCTCTATCACCAACCGACATCTAAAAAAGATTTTATACAAAATGTTTTGTAGCAAAATGAAATGGAATTAGTTGAAGGGGAAGCTATTCCTCCTACTCCTGATCCTTGAAAAATATTTTGGGTTATTATCACTTGTATATATGTAAATATGTGCTTGTTTCTTTGAATAATAAGAGTCATTTATAATAGGTTGTTTACACATGAATCTTTTTCTTTTATGTCTTTATGAATAAATTGAATCATCTAACAAGTGGTTTTGCAGTTTTATTACAAGTATATTATCTCTATGAGAAGCTAACGGAATATTATTTGGACAAGGAAAGTATGCTAAATACTTATCATGTATTTTAATATTTTTAGGGAACTTTCGACATTTGCAGCTTATACGGATAAATTTTTTATATCAATTCTTTGTATATCATACTTCACCAGTTTTTCTATGATTCATATAGCTTCTCGTATATTGATTCAGACATGTATATTTCTGATTTATTCTTTTAAACAATTGCTCGATAAGACCCACTTTCCTTATCATATTTTTCACATCCTTATTTTGTTTTACCTATGGATTACTAGTTCATCCTATACTTGTTATCAAAACTTGTCTCTTGATTATTTTGGTGATAAATCGAAAGTAAGTGGAATTTTTATCTGTGGGGAGCATTACTTTACTTTATAAAAAAGAAGGACTGTTAGGTTAAAGAACAACTTTCAGTTATTCTCTTTTGACATGTTTTATGAGTCTAGCCATTATGAAATTACTTATAACTTTATTATGAAAATATTGAATTATGTGTTTATTAGGATTTAACATGCTCTAGTACCAATTGGATTCCATATATTTAATATCATTATACAAGGCAAACCCGTTGGGGTATTGAATAGGCCTACTGGCAGCGGGTCAATGTTAAGTAAAAACCTTACAACATGAAGATCCATAAATGCAAGTAAACCTGTCGGGGTACTGAACATGCTCATTGGCAGCAGGGCTATGCTTGCATGGTACCAAGATAAAACCATCGAGGTACTGAACAAGCCTGTTGGAAGCAGGGAAATATCTGGTAAATGAGATATGGTTAATACACCACTATACACATAGTTCGTCAAATAGTGATCATATATGAAAAATTCTTTAAAACAAAAATATATTTCATGGCCAATTGTTTATAATGTCATTTGAGAATGGATCTAAGTTGAATTTGCCCAGCTGTCTAAATTTCGCATATACCTAAGATATCATTATCTTAGAAATGGGACCCATAGCTATAAATCTCACACACTCCGAGGTAAACTTAAAATACTTTATGATGACAGGATATCTTTACAATAAGGCATGGATGGCTAGTTTTTCCCTATGGTATTCTTTTAATTATATTATTCTCATTTACATGATCTTTCTAAGCACTGTTTTATTTTTAATGAATATACATTTCTGAACCATTTCCATTTACTAGTTAGTGTTTTTTACTAATTCACAGCATGCTCGCATTCTTTCTATTTTTCTATAACAATCATTTCTTCTCTCTATGGCTTGAGGACACACTATCTCTTTGGTTTGGGGGAAGATGGATTTGATTTGAAAAATTAGATTATTTTTATTTTATGACAAATCTATTTATCTCTAACAAATGATAAGTATTTTCAGGAATATAAACAATGGAATTTGGTTATAGCTAGATGGATTTGATTTGAAAGATTAGATTATTTTTATTTTATGACAAATCTATTTATCTCTAACAAATGAAAAGTATTTTCAGGAATATAAACAGTAGAATTTGGTTATATCTTGAAGCATATTTTACAGCAAAATTCAATATGGTCTTACCATATGAAGAATCGAATGAAGGCAAATGAAATATCAAATAGCGATATGAGAAAAATGGTGATATTATAGTACTTATGATTAAATTTGCTAACCAAATTCTGTTTTTGGGAAACAAAATTTACTTCCATTTCACTGTTAATAATTCTATTCTCTTACCCAGTCATGCATGAAAATGATTAATCCTTTTGTTATTCAAAAATGCAATTTATGTTTTTTTGCTATATATTCAACCTGCCCAAAGTTTTACTTTGGACATGGTTGAATTAATTTTAAACCTTATAAATGATAAAATTATTTTGAACCTGAGAACTGTTAAATTAAGAATGTTGAAAACCCAATGAAGTCATTTTCAATTTTCATACAATGTGTGACATGAAAGATATGTTATTTTTAAGTTACAGGTTAACAGAGTGAAGTTTAAATTACTTTCTTCATCTGCCAAGTTGAAGGTAGTTGTTAGTTTTCCTTCTTCCTAAATTGTTTTTCTTTCTTTTTGCTTAGTGGGACCTGTCATTTCTCCAGTTTGGGGGAATGTTGATCCTAGATTTGTTATCATTTTTGGTAGATAAATTACTCATTTAACCACATATTTTATTATCTTTTGTATATTTTATGACACGCAGATCATTATTCAACCTCAAGTATGAGTGTTTTTAAGGTTTATATAAATTATTTTATTATTTTCATTTTTTATGGTTTTATTAATAAAAAATAACATTATTAAAACATATTTGATGTATTAATTGGTTTGTATAATCGTTTGCAGCTTTTATAATCTATTTGGGCCAAGTTAATACGCAAAACACATTCAGCCTGCTTTTCGTATAGCATGTCCAACTCGTCATTCATCCCGTTGCGTGAAACTTGTTGGTGGTTTGCCAGATGCCGAAAGGTGTTGCTGT
This sequence comes from Pseudotsuga menziesii, assembly GCA_001517045.1. Lineage (NCBI taxonomy): Eukaryota > Viridiplantae > Streptophyta > Pinopsida > Pinales > Pinaceae > Pseudotsuga > Pseudotsuga menziesii. Next base: position 45,387 of record LPNX010164606.1, read on the forward strand.
AGACTCCAGTCCTAAAGCGTGCTAGCAGATAGACACTCTGTTTACCCTAGATCAATGCCCAATGTATCCAGCTCACATCCCAGCCTTTCGTTCAGCACTTCGTCTAAATCACCCATCAGACTGCACGTAGCTGAGAATTAATGCCGAGCATCAAAACATTGGAACAACTGCAAATGTTCTATTATCCACATGTCTGGTGATGGAGCTATGTTCTAGATACTTTCCAGCCTGCGTTCTCCTTTGTTCGCCACCACATCAACCATCCACGCACTGGATTGATGCATTCAACTCACACCCTAGAAGATTTGCCACTACGCTCTCCTCTGTTCGCCATCAGTCACCTGCTGCGCTAAAAAAGGAACTCGTGCACCACCTCTGCAGATCATTCACCCTGAAGAGAATCCTGTGCGCCACCTTTGAAGAATGTTTACATCTAATAAAGGAGATGCTTATGCATTGTCCCATGATCAGTTAAATGCCATTATAGTTGACTAAATTTAGAGAGCAGTTGACCACTAAAGGGTCAACTTGCTCATCCTTATAAATCATTATATAAAGCAGCCTCTGTGAGAGAGTAAAAGTAAGCTAAAAAATTAGCCAGTTAGCAGAGTTAGGAGAAGAGTTCTTGCTGTGATTTACTCTTGAACATTGTACTTCTGTTCCACCATATGAATAAAGAGTTATATGCATTGTTGTTGAAGATTGCGTTTAAGTAGAAGTTACCCAGGCATCACCCCTGATTGCTGAGAGGGCCCCTCATCAACCAGAGGTTCATTTTCTTTTTTTAGCTTAGTTTCTTTGTTGTTTTAGCTAGTGTAGTTTAATTTATAGTTTTCTTCCATTAGATTATAGTAAATACTATTCTATTTGTTTTCTGAAATACATTAGCTTAGTTTTATTTCTAAGTTAATTAGTTAGATGTGCACATAGATTTCATTCAGTTATTTGTTTTCAGTCATTTTGTTTCCAGTCATTTCATTTCCAGCATTACTTTTAGTCTTTGTTTTCAAGAATATAGAATAAGTTGTTTTTATGAATTCATAATAGATTCAATTCTGTTATTTCTTTTCCTATTTTGAATTTATGCAAATTAATTCTTAGTTTATTTATTAGTTTAATATGCAATGATCCCTTTTGTTCATGAATTAGTTTAAGGTTAATTTGTTGTTAAATAGGTTTATTTATTGTTTCGATGCATTATAATTACATCTGCATGGCTTAAGCTGAAGATTAGTTCATTTAGGTTAGTTTTTACTATTTTAACCGTGCAGACTGTCATTCAGACAACCTGTTTAGTCTGTTATTCAGCCACCCCTTTCAGATCCACAGTTCAGTCTGTCATTCAGCCCTTAGTTCTATTTTTAGTGTTTTTTATGTGTTTCAATATTGTTTCTAGTTTTGTTTTGTGAATGTTTGAATTATGTTTTGATTGTAATATTTAGATGACAATTTTGTTTAACATTAAAGTTAAAGTTTAGTAGTTTTAAATTATTTATTTAAGTTTTATCATTTTCCTTCTTTTTCCTTGAATGAAGTTTAAGTTATTCTTAAGTTTTATTTCTTAAGTATTGTTTCTGATTTTGTTTTATTGTTGTATGGTTTTGTGTTTTCTCCTTTTGAATTGATTTATTTGTTTTGCATGTGAGATTTAGTGTTTTCCTTAATATGTTTTTAGGTTGTCTTTTTTGTGTTGTTTTATTGTTGAAAGAACTTGTAGGATAGAACCTAAAGTTTTCTACTTGCTTATTTTATTAAGTTTTCTAGTTGCTTATAAGCTAAGTTCTCCTTGTACCCTAGTTTTCTGTTTGAATAGTTAATTGTTGATTGTATTTTAGATTAAAGTCTATTATCAATTGTTTAACTTATTAGTCTGCCTCAGTTTAATTACTTTAATAATTTCATTTTTAAGAGTTTGACTCAGTTTTTCATTTTGAAAGATATTTCGATCTTTTGTTTGTTAAAATATTTACACAACACCCTCTACCTTCGGATATATTTTGTGTCAACTCTAATCTTACCAACCCCGGTTGATAATTAAAGAATAGGTGGATTAATTTAGAAATAATAAAACACCCAACAAGCTATATCCTACTCTCCTATTTATATGGGGTGGGTGAAGACCAATTGACGGAAAACAAATCAATTATCACAATAATCCTAAGATCTTAAACCATCTTTCATGGAGTTTGAGAAAGGAAGGAAGGGAGGCGAAAATATATTGTAGCCTTGAAGTTTGATGGAGTTTCTTGATGGCTGATCTTGCAACCCTTTGAATCTCCTTCACACCTGCAAATATCACCACAAAAATCCTTCCTACTATCCCACCAAACTATCTTTAAGAAATATAGGTTAGATCTATTTGCCTACAAATTCTACATCAACATAAAACTTGAAGGGAAAACATTGAACACGAATTTGGAAGAAAAATGAATTGATTCATAATAGATGGACATGGAGAAATACTTACAACCCATGAAAGTGCCTTCCTTCTCCATAACCTATACCTACTCTTCTACCATCCATGCATTTGATTTGCAAAATTTTTTTAGTATAAAAGTGATTTCTATCCCTTAATTCATCCATCATGCCTTTGCTCTCTAATTTGTCTCATCTATTTCACCTTATATTCCTTCCTTAAATAGGATTAGGGTTTGTGCACCCAATATCTTAACCATGAATGTGGGATTAGGATTTTTGAAGATTTTTGATTATTTCCTTCAAAAAAACCCACTTTACCTAGTTTTTAGGCATCAAACTTGATTTTATGTATTTCCAAGACAATTAATACCCATGTGATGTAGGAGCATCCTGCTCTCCTTTCAAAATTCAAGCTCAATGCTTGATCAGACCTGGAAGGGGTCTTCGATTTTGAATTGATGGTCTTCAAACCATCACATTGTAATTAAAATTATATAAAATATGTGATTCTAGATGGATAATGAGTCAATTGGGTGAGTCACTAGGTGAGTGACGAGTCATGTAACAGAACCCTCATCTAATGGTAGCGAGTCATAGGATAGGTTTGATAGTTGAGTTAATTAAGCATGTTGTTGAGTGTATTGAGGATCTGAACCATAATGGTTCATAAATCCTGTTGTGTATAAATATGTAATCCTACAAGGCATAGAGGGACAAAAGGAAAATAGAATAGGAGTAGTAGAGACAGAGTTACAGAGGTCAGTAGGGCCTGTAGGAATCAAGTAAGTCTAATTAAAGATGTATAAGGCCTAAGGATATCAGAACACAGGTTCTAAGACAATTATGAATGTATAGTTTCAATGTGTGAATGAAAAATCCTATTTCGGCATAATCTCTCTGTAAATTCAATTCTATATGAGTGTGTGATTTCATGAATTGAATGTTTTTTTAAATCCTCTATTATTGAGTGATAAGATTGTGTGTGAATTTAGGGTTTTTGAAAGTGAGAGAAACAGATAGCGATTGATCGATTCTTTGATCAATAAATGATAGTTAGATTGATAATCCATTGAGATTTCATGAACGAATAACCATGTTGCAGGTCATGGAGCTAAGATTGATCACTGTAAGGATTGATAATAATTAAGAATTAAGTTTGTTCAGGTTAAATGGTTGAGATCGTGATAGAGGCTAATCTGTAGTTGTGGTTGAATTCCGTAAATGGGAATTGCACCCAAGATACTCCTAAACCGATTACCTAGATAACTTTAGACTGTGCGATGGAGATAGATCTTGGAGAAGATCAACAATCATAGCTAATTTTTGTAGTAAAGGGACATAGATCCATAGAGTTAGATTGTGATCCACATCTGGAGACAGATCAACGATCGAGGGTGAACCCACAAGAATTGACGGTGTGGAAGAGTGAGTGTAGAAATTGGGAAATATTTGAAGTGCAGGAAACCTAGTTTCGAAAGACAATAAACCGAGTTCTGCAACCCAAACTGGAAAAGTGGAGAAGTGCAGAAAGGTGCACGCAGAAGGAGAATTGCAGATGTGGAAGTGCAGAAGTTTGAAAATTGGAGAAGTGAGTTTTCTGATCTCCACATTCCACATTGCAGAAAAGGTGAATGCAGAAATCCCGTTGCGGAAGAGAGCGTGCATAAAGATTGGAATGTGGAAAGTTGGAAGGTGGAACAGATAGTTGTGGAAACCCAAAAATCCAAGGATTTGGATTGCAGAAGAAGGTTTAACACAACAATTTGGCTGTCAGGAAGGGTTTAAAGTCCCTCCATGCTCTGAAGTTCATATGTTCGATCTCAGAGGTGGGAAAAAGTATGCCACCAAGGTGGGGTTGGAATGATTTTGGTATCAGAGTAGAACAAGGATTCTATGTGAGAGATTAATCAATTTCTGATTTTCAGTTCATTTTAAATTGAAGACTAACAATTGTGTTGAGAGGGTTAGTCATGAGAGGGTATTCAAAATTGATTGTAGACAGAGGATGTGTGGTTAAATTTGATGATTAGCCACAGGAGAGTGTAGAAGAAATCCTTGGGAGGATTTGATAAGTACAATCATGGAGTTATGATGCATGAAAAGAGTATTGAGTCAAACTACTCTTGAGTAATTGAAGACAGAAAAGGTAAAGAATTTCTGGAAATTGTTATTGAATTTGAAGACTGGCAGTTGTGAGTGTGTTATGCTCAGTCTTATGCAAGGGATCATAGCAGATATTGGAGAGGAGTATAGGATCTGCAGTAGGAGAAATTGTAGAAAATGGCTTTAAACTAGAGACAAGAAAGAAAAGTGCATATGAACAGATGAAAAAGATCAAGAAGAAGATCTTTTGAAGATATTGATGGAGATATTTTCATCCAGCTGTACAAGTGAGAAGTCTGAAGGTATGGAATATTTGATTTTTTTATTTTAACTATGGTTATATTAATTTATTAGTAGCAAAGAACAAAGAATTTATTGAGAAGAGGAAGGAGGAAGCAGTGGAAGAACCCAATAAATCCAATAGGGGTTGGACAAGAGAGGACTAGTACATGTTCTCAAAAAGAGGAGTGGACCTGCGGAATCCAAGAAGAGAAAAGGAGATGCTCAAAAGGTTCTAGTGAGTGGAACAGAGATACCAAAAGGACAAGCTCAAGGAGAGATAGCTTGTTAAGGTATAGAAGACAAATATGGAGACTTGTTGGAGGTGAAGGCTTATTTACAGTCCATAAGTGAACAGGATGAAGTTTAAAAAAGAGGAGAAGGAGACAGAAATAATGACTACTGAAGGTCATTGCAGGGGTTCAGAGAAAAGCCACAACAGAAGAAAGAAGAAAGAGAGACAAGAAGAATGTAGCAAAGAATTTCTAGAGTTAGCAAGAGACATTTTGTGTTTTGAGAAGCATATGCAAGCTGCTAAAGAAGAGAACCAGAGGTATGGTTGGGTCATGAAAAGGGAGGTAAGATGGAATTCACTATAGGTGAAGCTACAACAAAAGATTTTTGCAGGATTGAAGAAAGAACTTAGAGAAGTTGAATATGAGATGAAGGTTTCATATTGTGAACCTAAACAGGGTCCTTTGCTTGGAGAGGATGATGAAGCAGAAAAAGAGAGAGACCAATTGAGAGTCTCATGAATTCTGTAAAGAGTACATATTAAGTTATATAGGAGATGACTCTGAGGCCAAATGAGACCAAAAGGTCTTATGTTTTTGAGATTGATGATTTGTTTGTGATTACAGGTTTTGTTGCAGATGAGGGGAAGTCTTTTGAAACTGTGTTAAAATTTGATGAAGTCATATATGATGAAGAAAGTGTTTCAAATGAGGAAAGGTCTGAAGTATTGCAATAAAAGGAACTCATTGATGAGTTGCTTGATGGAGGAACATAGTCAGTTTAAGATGAAGGAATAAAAAGAAATGTACAAAGAGATTTCTATAGGGAAGAGTCAGAATTGCATTCTGATGAAGGAAAATGTTGAACAATCACCTTGGATTGTCATGAAGTCTGACGAAGAAGAATATGTACTTTCCAAAAGCATGATAGTAGAAAATAATTGTGTTGTAGTAAGAGATGAAATGGTATCCTATGAAGATTGTATGCAGCCTGTAGTTCAAACTGTTGAATAAATAGATAAAGGGTGAAAGTTTGATTTGTACTCAGACCAACACAAAGGAAGGATGCTTGAGAAAATATCAACAAGGAATTCAGAGTCTCATGTTTTTGAAACTGATTATTGATGTATGTTTGCAGGTATTGAATAACACTTAGATGATGTGTCTATGCATGTTATGAAGCATAGGATGGATGCTTTGAGGAAGAAAGGCAATGTCATAATTGGACCATAGGCAGAAGAATATGTTCAGTATTGTGAAGGAGAAAATAAAATCATCTTGGAAAAATATGGTGCAAAAGAGGGACTAGATGAAATTTTCGTGAAATCTTGGGAGAGTTCAGATCAACAAAATAATATGTTGATAAGAGGGTCAATAGGAAAATAAAAATTTCAAAATTTTTGAAATTAATGAATTGTGTAAATCTGCAGGAATAACATGTGATGAACCTTGTGAGGTTGTCCCAGAGGCAAAAGAAGAAGAAGGAGAGTATCCATGTATTCTTGACATGGACCAAAGCCAAGAGTTTGTTCTAGGATTGAAGGATGAGATGACATGGTCTCGTGGAGATAAACAAAAGAGAACACTTTCATATTTGGATAGTGGTGTTGCTGACATACAGGGGAAGAAATCTGTCATGACACAGGAAGAGACTATATTGTTCAAAAGGGTGATCATCATATAAAAGAAGTTTGTGTTGCAGAGTTGGTTAATGAAGACAAAGGAATATTTTCTAACCTCAGAAAATATGATGAAGAGTTAGAAATGTTAGAAGATTGGTTGATCAATCCAAGGATTGATAATGATGACTGCTTAATGTTTGATTGCAACATTAGAAAAATAGAAGGTCAAAACAATGGATTATCTTGTAATTTAGTGGATAGAAGTAGAGAGTCAAGAGGACAACAAAAGTTTCAAGAGAAGAAGATGCAGGTGTACAATCCAAAGGATAGATAGGACATGGTGATTGAATAACTAAGGTTGCTGATGGTGAACATGTCTCAGAGAAGGCATGAAGAAAAAATGAATATTTACATCAGCAGAGAAAATAGACAGAATAGTGGTAGAAGACAGATGACAGAAGAATATTGCAGAAGCAAGGCTAGTGGAGAATTGCAACAGAAAACTTGGAAACCAGGAGAAATGAAGATAAAAAAGATAGAACAACATGATGAGATGGATGATCAGCTTTAGAACAAAGTTTGGGATCCATGCATACTAAATACCGAAGGTTATGACTAGGAGGTCATATTTCTTTCTTCTTGGGGAGTCTGATGCAGGAGCATCCTGATCTCCTTTCAAAATTCAAGATCAAAGTTTGAGCAGACCTGGAAGGGGTCTTCAATTCTAAATTGATGGTATTCAAAACATCACATTGTAATTAAACTTATGCAAAATATGTGATTCTAGATGGATAATGAGTCAATTGGGAGAGTCACTAGGTGAGAGATGAGTCATTAATGATTCATGAAACATAACCCTCATCTAATGGAAATGAGTCATAGGATAGGTTTGATAGTTGAGTTAATTAAGCATGTTGTTTAGTGTATTGAGGATCTAAACCATACTGGTTCATAAATCCTATTGTGTATAAATATGTAAACCTACAAGGCATAGAGGGACATAAGATAGAGAGAATAGGAGTAGTAGAGATAGAGATGTAGAGGTCAGTAGGGTCTATAGGAATTAAGCAAGGCCAATTAAAGCTGTATCAAGACTAAGGAGATCAGAACATAGGTTCTGACACAATTATGAATGTATAGTTTTAGTGTGTGAATGAAAATCCTATTTTGGCATAATCTCTGTGTAAATTCAATTCTGTCCAAGTGTGTGATTTCATGAATTGAATGTTTATTTAAATCCCCTGTTAATGAGTGATAACCTCTTTGTGTGAATTCAGGGTTTCTGAAAGTGAGAGAAATAGATATCGGTTCATTGATTCTATGATCAATCAATGAGAGTTAGATTGATAATCCATTGCGATTTCATGAATGAATAACCATGTTGCAGGTCATGGAGCTAAGATCGATCACTGTAAGGACTGATAATAATTAAGGTTTAAGTTTGTGCAGGTTAAATGGTCAAGATCATGATAGAGGCTTATCTGTGATTGTGGTTGAATTTCGCAAATGGGAGTTGCACCCAAGATAATCCTAAACCAATCTCCCAAATAACTTAAGATCATGCGGTGGAGATATATATTGGAGAAGATCAACGGTCTAATTTCCCTAGGAAAGGGACTTAGATCCGCAGAGTTAGATCATGATCCACTTCTGAAGAAGATCAATGATCGAGGACAAACCCACAAGGATTGATGGTGTGGGAGAGTGAAGTGTAGAAACTGAGAAAGAGTTGAAGTGTGGGAAACCCAGTTTCAAAAGTTGATAACCCAAGTTTTGTAACCCGAACTGGAAAAGTGGAGAAGTGCAGAAAGGTGCATGTAGAAGGATAATTGCAGATGCGGAAGTGCAGAAGTTCGAAAAATTGGAGAAGTGAGTTTTGCGATCTCCGCATTGCACATTGTAGAAAAGGTGAATGTGGAAAGCCCATTGGGGAAGGGAGAATGTGGAAATATTGGAATTGTGGAAAGTTGGAAGGTGGAACAGATAGTTGTAGAAACCCAAAAATCCAAGGATTTGGATTGAAGAAGAAGGTTTAACACAACAATTTGGCTGTCAGAGGGTTTAAAGTCCCTCCATGATCTGAATTTCATGTGTTTGATCTTAGAGGTGGGAAAAAGTATGCCACAGAGGTGGGGTTGGCATCGCCATGTTAATCATTTGTTCCACTTTGTGAGTTATAGGAACTGGGTTTTGGCCCTTAAGTGGTCATAGACTTGACCTATTTAGATCCAATTTTTTATTCAAACATTTCTTCCTTTGTGGAAGTAGTGTTTAAAAGAGATATTGAATCCCTCAATTGTTCCAAAATTATGATATTCATGTTGCGGGTGAAATAGAAATATGTTTTCAGACCAACACTCTCAAGGGTGTTAATTTTATTGTTAATAGATGCCCCCTAATGTGTGACGTTCGAATCTATGTTGAGGGATGAAATACATTGGTAGTTATTTTATTATGATACTCTTCATACTCGTACTCTTTAGTGATGAGGGCACGATGGAAAAGGATTAGGATCTTGAGTGCAAGAGTTCAAAAGCATCTGCAAGTTAAACAAGGCAATAAACCAAATATACAATATCTTTCTGAGGTAGGTATACCCATGCTCAGCAGTAAACAAACATGGCCACAAATAATACACAGTGGATCCATGTCAAAAGCAAATATTACACAAATTTATACATGCACTTTGATGAGTGCAAAATATCCAGGTCTTCATGGTACTTTGACATGGCGGTTTCATCTTGCGTAACTCGGGCAACGCATCGATGAGTGATACAATAGTATTTCCCAAGATCTTCGAACAAACCAATGATAGTATGAGTTTATATCATGCGAATAAATGAGCTAATGTTGAGCATAATAAAACACTATTTGATAATCAATCATTGATGTATACTGTTAACATATGTGAGGAGGCCCACCGATAATGATGATGGACTCCAAGGCACTTGAGTATAAAATAACAAGTGTGAATAGATGTTTTGAGGTCGAGCACTTGTAGAATGAAAAAATCATGGGTCATTGATGTATACCCCCTGTCATTTGTGAGGAAACCTACCACTAATGACTGCAAGATCCAAGGTACTCACTGGCGTTCCTAGATCCATTTCCTAGATGATGATTTGGCATCGATAGGAATAGATCTGTCAGAAGGAGGGAATTAATCATATCCCACATCAAGTGACACGAAACTGCAATCAATAGGCTGATATAATTTGGTAGAGTTGTGAGATCCAACATTGTATACTGACATAAGGAAGACCAACATGATTGGTTAGGAATATTTGAGGAATGGATGACACTAGCTTGACTTCCCTTGAACACATAACATGACACATAGTGACACTTAAAAACATAATACTTGAGTAACCAATCATTGTGAAATTCACAAATTCGAGATAAATTGACGAAATATCCATAGATGACAGGAAGGATAACCTATCGATGGAGATATGTTCAAATTATTGGTACAACTTCCTCAGGAAAATGTAAATGGTGTACTTATAACTGATGCAGGGATATGTGTCGTGTTCAAGGGAAACAAGGAATGACCATTGCCTTTTTCTCCATGATGAATTATGAATATATTTAATAATCTTCCTTTTTTGTGTTTTTTAATTTTTAATACTCTTTTCATTTATTAGCTCAAAAAAAGAATAAATAATGCTATGGTACATGTTAGGGAATGAGTGTTGCATGGGCGTACTCTATTTTTCAAGAGCACGGGAGCCAAGGAAAATATACATATTGTAAACAAGGACTGAGCTAGTTTTGCACACTCTTACGGATTCTCCCTCCATCAGTTGGCTATCAAAAGAAGGATTATGTGTCGACGGATGGTGAAACAAAGCCAAGTAACCGTGGTTATCCAATTTGACACGATAAACAAGTAGGAAAGGGGAAATGTGGTTTACTTCATGCTAATTCTTGTGAAAAACATTAAAATCATAAATCGTAATGAATCATGGTCCATCAACTACCTGAATCAAATAGTTCTCACATGTATAGGTCAACTTAAACATAAGAAATGGTTTATAGGAGTTTTGAGAAAAAAGTGACTGCAAAGACATATACACAACATCAACAATAAGCACTGAATAAGTAAGCACAAATGTTCATGAAAATATTTTAACACATGCTTATGTAAACTAACACAAAATAGGGAGCTCATGAGGAAATGATCATAATTGTATGGAAGAGAAGTATGCGGTCTCAAAATCCAGGTCATGATGGGACTAATTGGGCTCCTAGGCACATGAGAATAACTCAGCATGGGAACCAAAATAGCAATGGGGTGCTGACTAGGGTGTCCCATGTTCGATCATGGCTCTTTTGTTGGAATGGTGGAAAATACAGATATGATGGATTGACCCACCAATTTTCAACAGGTTCAACCCTATGGCAAGTTTGGGTTGCAAAAGGTTCAAATTCATCTTCATAGAGGGATAACCTAAACCTATATGGATGCTTCCAAATATACCTGATAATATCAAGAAACATACAAAGGATGCTCCTATACTTGGTTGGATTTAAACCAAATATGCGCCCAATGACCCTACGAAAGATGTCCTTAGGTGGGTACAACCAAATGTTTACGACTTCAAGGATAGTTTCATTTGATGATAAAATTCCATCCAAGAAATCAAGTGAGTTGGGAGATATCATAGCCAAAATGGGCCAAGTAACCGGATCATATTCCTCCATCAAGGGAAGATTTTGATCCAAATATGCTGGGGTAATTTGAATTGCTTGGTATGACACTTATATAGTAGATAAGGGTTACGGGGCAACAAAAGTTCCCATGATGGAATCATTTTTTAACGATCCAACCATAATGTATTGAAATTCCTTTAGAGAATCCCTAATGAAAGGAACATTCATTGTGGATAGCAGTTTCAAGCATGCAATAATATAGTTGGTTGATCATGAAAATATTCCCCCAATGAGGGAACCGAATCACTCAAGACCCTGAAGACACTATATCCATCATCGCATTTATCCAACTACGTCCTAATAGAAAACTGTAATCTATAGGTGCATATACTACCTCAACATCCACTGTGACTGTTTTTCCACCCCATTCAATATGGAAGGATACAATGAGACCGTGAGGAGAGAACAAATGTCCATCAAATTATTTTTGCATAGTATGGGATTGTACTTAGGTGGGTGATCCTAATGCTTGCCAACATTTAAGTGTCATGACACAGGTTGATGCCCCTTCATCAACTATGGTTTGAAATATATTATTTCGATGAGATGTTACTTTAATACAAAAAGCAACTTTGGAAGGAATCTTATAGGTTGATTGCTCTAAGTATAATGTGACCAACGTTGCATCGGATGGATCAACAACTTTAGTTGAAGACAATAGTCCTTTCTTTGTGCATGCCAATATTGCAACACCTCAATGGTGGAAATGGCACATGGTGCTTGAGCTATTTCCTCAACAACATTTTTCGTTATGAGAAGCTCGTGCATTAGGATCATGCATTGTTCTACATAGATCACCTTTGGGGGGGTGTGGTACTATGTATATGGTTATGTTATCTCCCAAAATATATTTATTCTGATACTATGAAGAATTCGAGTCATGTTATGAAAGATTTAAAGATGACTAACAAATTGAAGGTCTTTGGCCTTGCTATAGTTGAAGAAATTGGAAGTCTTAGATTTCGGTGGCTTAGGCGGGGTTCTTAACAGCTCATTAGCCACCGAAAGGATTTCCTTTCGAAAGCTAACAATTTAATGCAGGATAAAGGTTAACCACCAAAAGCAGGCCCGAGCGATTAAATGGTAAAATCACTTTCGGTGGCTTAGGAGAGACTTCAAACGACTCATTAGCCACCAAAAAGTGTTGCTTTCGGCAGCTTAGTGAATAGTCCAAGAAGGGCGTTAACCACCAAAAGCAGGCAAAAATTTTTGGGGAAAAATCAGTTTCGGTGGCTTAGGTGAAGGCTCTGATGTTTCATTAGCCACTGAAAGCCCGGTCTTTCAGTGGTTAAAAGGGATATCCTGAGAGACCACTATCCGTCGAAAGGCGAGTTCTAAAGCGACATTGGGAAAATGGTTTCAGTGGCTTGGGAAAAAAGGTCAGCATTTCATTAGCCATCGAAATCCTTATTTTTGACGGCTAGCAGACAAATTCCTGAAGGCCCTTAACCACCGAAAAGGTAAAAGAAACAAACGGTTAAAAAACCTATCAAATTAGAGCCCATCAGCAAAACAACGATCATCAAAGGGCGTGATAAACCACCGAAAGAATAGTAGGCTGCATAAAGGCATGAGGAAAAGAGTGAGGAGGTTGTTATTAAACCGATAAAGAGCTGATGTGAGTTGAAACCCTCCTTCTCCCTCCATCTATCCAAAGAACTACAGACAATCCCAAATGTGTATCCAGGTTGATTTTGACATGATTGCTAGGCAAGGGGTCTTGAAAAGATCAAATAGAGCCATCACCCTCTGACCTAAGCATCAATCATGTAGCTAAAAGCCATCATAAATAGTGTCCATCCTTCAGTACACTTCACCTTCAAATTGAGCATTTCTCACCACCAGAAAACCATCTCTGAGAGGCAGCCTGCTAAAAACACTATTCCACAGAGCTTGAGTTTGATTCTTGCAGGTACCTAGGAGCGACATTCAGCAAATGAAGAAGGGAGGGCCTGCTCTCAGGAAAGAGTTGGGAGACATTAGCTACCTAGAGGCTCATCCAGAAGTATGCCAATTTTTCAAGAATGCTGGTTGCTATAGGTTTTGTGAGAAGATTCAAGGTTCACACCAGCAGGAGGCTGAGGCATTTGCTCTCTCTTTCGATGGATCCAAGGCAGTCATATGTAAATAATAATTTCTGATTGATGAAACCCTAATTACTGAAGTGACTAAACTCCCTAGCATAGGAGAGAAGTGGTTTAAAACCACCATACCAAAGGATGTAGAGTTCAGATCTTATCTAAAGCCTGAACATAGAGGGGTTGTGTGGAAGAAGAGTGTACCATCCTCCTGGCTAGAAGAGAGGTGGCAGCAACTACTGAAGGCCATTGTGGTCTACATAACTTGTGAAGGGAGATACAATAGGTCCATTGTAATGACCCAAAATTTCGTAAAAAAATTAAATTTTTAAAGTGCATAAAATGTCTTAAGTCGCAGTTTAGTAACTGCTAGTGGTTAGCAGAAAATGAAACAGTTTAACAAAAATTAAGGGTTTGTTTTAATAAAAGAAAATCTGTACCAAAAAGGATGTAATCTCAAACACCTTTGTTAATTTTACAGCTTTAATTTTCAACTGTGATAGAGGGCTTGCATTTAGTTGTTGCTAGATATACTGATGATTTACTTTTGTCAAGTAGGTGAGAAACCTTGTTTGAGATCAGGGCTTACTTAGCATTCTGCTAACTCAAATGGACTACTGGTTCTTACAGGTTTAGCAGGTAAGCGTAAGATCATGTAGGTGTTTATTTTAAATTATGTCGAGAAAGTACTTCCCTAGCATGTTAAGATGCTAGTATAAGAAACGATTATTTAAGCTGCAAGTCTTCAAGGAGGTAAAGTAAATTTCTTTCGTTGTTTTGAATCTATGACAATATTTATATCTAAATCCATATTGACCTTTTATCTTGACATAATCAATGCTTTTAAAAGAGTAAGTTCTTACCAAGGTTCCTTCAGTCGTAAGATGATTATCTTTCATAAATTATAGTACATGGTCATTTATAGATTCCCACAGTGAGCATATAGCTCATGGTCTTGGTACATGTTTACTTCGACTGATTCATGATCTTACTGCTATTTTTACTTTAATACTCAAGTGTACTTCTCTTTATGTATGAACATATTCCTATGTTTTTCGATTGTAAAGTTTACAATGAGTGATTAGATTCTTATGAGAAACTCTTTAAATAAAGTTAGTCTTTAGTCTTCTTGAAGACTTCCTCATTTATCGGCATCAAGTTTTTATGTGGAGAAGTTTAAGGCTTTTCCAGTTTATAAAAAGTCATAAATAAAATCATATCTATACCCTATTTTCCTTTACTAGTCTTGAAACAATACCAAACTTGTTTGATTTGTTTGCGAGTATGAATATCTTCTTGGAACAACTAGTAGACAAGCTGTGTTCATAGTATTTAGTTTATAACCATAATACCATTATTATTCCAGTGTTATAATACTATGTTGATTTATAACCTAACAGTATTAAGCTATAACAACTATCCTAACTTATAACCTAAGGTAGTTTTACCTATCTATCAACTACTATAATGTAGTCGAAATGATGGCAACAAACCTTATAAGTTTTGATCCTATACTATACTAGTTCTAAGGCATAATATATTCGATGGCATGATTGATATTATTAGAAATCATAAGAATTAGTTTAGTATGATCGATGGCATGATTTTATTATTGTCAACATACGTTATAGGGTATTGGCAACGATAAGTTTTAAAATAATTTGTGCAGCGTTGACATTAGAACTCGACCCACACTTGTTGAGATTTTTGGAAGGGCACATGGACAAGGACTCCTCCATACATTGGGTGACTTATAACGCTGTAACCCTACTCCTTTTCATTTTGGTTTGAGGGTTTTTCCTCCCTGCTGGCTGTGTTGTGAGTCTTTGCGGCCATGAGAGGCCTGCAACCTCCTTGATCGTTGGGAATTTTAGTCTGCATTACTTTTAAAGTGAATCTTGGTATCATGGTTTGTTGTTTCATGTTCTCCTGTAAGTGATGAATACACTGTGAGAGTGGTTAATGGTTTCTTCAAGTGGCTCGAAGCCTGTAATGGTCTTACTCTTGTGATTGCTTGTCCATTGCTTGGCTTTGTGAACTTGATTCCATCTCTTTGTTGTCTCTATCGCAGAGTTGGCTTTAAGGGTTTCTTACTTCTCGGTTTAGTGCTATCGAGCTGGTGTGGATGTTTCTTCTCGGCTTCGATTTTCTATTCACAGGTACAAATTTTACCTTACTCATTTCCTCTTTTCATTCAATTACCAAGTTAGGGTTTTTACCAATTTAAGAATAGAGTTTAAATATTGTTTTAAAATTATTTTGCAGGCTCCTGCTACCAGCTCCAGGATATGGGTGGAAATGCAAGCTCATGCACAGTTATTTTCATGGGCTTCCATCTGGTAAGCCCCAGTCCCATCAAGGGTTCTCCCTGCATGTGGTTTGGGTTGTTGGGAGTGGTTCCTATGGGTGGATACATGGCTTCGGTTCTCTGTTGGTTATGAATTTTAGTTTGTTAAAGTATATCCATATTTTATTAAAAACCGCCGCGATACTTTGCTGGGTAACATAGGCTCTTGAAGCCGTGATGTAAATGTCGTTTTGATATGAAATTTTAGCCTTTCAGCTTCAGCAATGTAAATGCTTTTGTATAAAAAGAGCCCAGCTCTGAGCTCAGAGATGTTTAATGACCTCTGTCTAGTGTTACTTTAGTTTTTCCTTTTACATTGAACTTAGTGAAAAGAAGACTGTGGAAACATTTGGGTTGTAAATTGAGTTGGTTTTTTACTTTTCCCGTTAGTAATGTATCTTGTTACACTTTAATATAAAAGACTCTTGTGTATATTTGGTTTTACTAGTAGGCTCGGGTTTCGACCCTTCGACTCTACAGGATATAAGAATTTTATATTGCAACTGGTTAACTATTACTGGTTTATTTGTCCATGATTTAAATATGTAATGTATTTATTAATATTCTATATTTATAATTATTTTTAAAGCACTGTTTAAGAGATGATATTTTAATTCTGGAACTCAACTTTTTAAGGGTTAAAATTACTGTATAACCGTACAGTTTTATAAAGTCCTTCTTTCTACTTACAACATTCTTGACTCTGTTTAAAAATAGGATAATGGATGATGATATGACTTACAGTTATATGTTTGATGCTAGCTCTGCTTAAATAAGAATTCCTAAACAATTTTTATAGTTTTTGCTTCTAGTTCTTAGTTAAGAAATACTTAGGGTTTTAGTGCAGCATACTCGAAAACTAGGATATTGTTAACTTTCAGTAATTCTTGTAATTTCAAAAGGATTTTAGAAGAATCCTTTGGTCTTAGATAAAGACTCACAGTGTCTGGAATTTCAATATTTATAAACTGTTTTACAATTTTCTTTCCACATGGTTTTAGATGCTAATTTACTTACTTTACTTATGTTAAACTATAATATCTATATTTTATCAGCATACTAATATTGGAATTACATATAGAATAATAATATTTACTGTTCTCTTTCATACCTATTTTCTTATTTAGTTAGCTGAAGTAAATAAATGCAGACAATACTTAGCACTGCTATTTAGTAAAATTCATGAACAAATGAAGTAAAATCTATCTACTGTTCTCATTCAAATAAAAGAATCATTTCATCCACCTAAGCAATCCAGCTGTACTAGAGTACGACCTGAGTTCAGGTGTGGAAAAATACAGCTTGGAAGTTTTAATTCTATCTATTTCATTTTTCACATAATCATTTCTATTTCTACTATAATCTATAATTTTACTGGATCCAACATTACTCAGTTATTCTTCATTCATAAACCCTAAAATGCTAACATGCCTGTAGTAGAGAAACTAAGAAATATTTAACTGAAGACAGTAAACAAATAAAATAGAACTTGTTGAGGACAAGATGACAACATCTTAAGGAGGCTGTTCCTCCCAACCAAACTCCTAGAGAGCCCTTAGACAATGCTTCCTTAGGACCCCCAAGCTTGTTCCTGGTCTTCTTGGCTTAGAAATGGGTGGAGAATGCAACTGTAAGACCTCTGTCACCTGACTGGTCCAATTACCTCAGTAATCAAAATCTGCTCTCAGCAGTATGAGCTTCAGCTTAGAAGCTACAACTAGATCAATCTCAGCAGTTAGCCCCTCAAACACACTCCAGTAATCCCCTCCATTAAATTTCTCTTGATTAAATTCATTCACCCTGAATGATCACCTCTCTAGAATGAGCAGCCTCAGCTCTCTTCAATGGGAAATTTTATAGAGATGCCTAGGTATTCTGGGTCATTTTTCATTTAATGAGCCACCTACTCTGATTCCACTTTTTGGGGAATCATGACCACAAATATAGGGAAGTTACCACCTGCAACAGTTGGAGGTGGTTTGAGAATGCCGCCACTTGTCAGTTTGCTCTTCACCCAGTCTCCTCCACCAATTAACCGGTAAACACTCTTTTAACAACTTCCCTGAGCTGTTGTCTCCTCATTTATTTATTTATAAATAAAATATTCTGAATTTACATTAAATATTCTTGACCCCACTGGGTCATCAATTACAACTTAGCATAAAATTTAACACAATGTTCCTTAAAGATTATTAAATTGCCTTTTTTTTGCAAATTGGGGCATGTGACATACACACCCCCTTAAATTATAACATCATCCTCGATGTTATTTATTCCTCGTCATCAGATTTCCCCTGAAATATAATTGGATATGCATCCCGCATATGAATTTCCAATTCCTAGGTGGCTTCCTCTAGACTAAGGTGCTTCCATTGCACCTTCACTTGACCAATGGTGCGGTTCCAAAGTGAGATCTCCCTCTGCTCGAGGATACAGTCCGGTTCCACCAGGAAATCTCCTTCGGGTTCCACCTGCACATCATTCCAATTAATAACATGAGTAGCATCATGCACATTTTTCTTTAATACAGAAATGTGAAAAACATTGTGAACTCTTAAATTCGGTGGTAAAGCTAACTGATAGGCTACCTGTCCGATCCTGGACAGTATTTCAAAAGGACCACAATAACGAGGTGCTAGTTTGGAACAACTACCCAACCTCAGATAACTCTTTTTGGGTCTCACTTTAATGAAAACATGTTCACCTACCTGGAACTCCTTTGGAGTTCGTTTAAGGTCTGCTTGACTTTTCTGTCAATCTTGCACAAGGTCTGCTTGACTTTTCTATCAATCTTGCGCAATTTTTAGATTACCTTGTACCTACTTTACAATTACTTCCATTTCTTTCAATAATTTAGGTCCTAATACTAACATGTCCACCAGATTACTCCAAGAGATGGGAATGTTACATTTCCTTCCATACAGAATTTTGAAAGGACTATACCTAGCTGAAGCTTGATGATTATTATTGTAAGCAAATTCTACCAGGTGTAAATAATCTTCTCATTAACTTGGTTGCTCCTTTACATACATTCTAAGTATATCTTCCAGTACCTGATTTACTCTTTCAGTTTGTCCATCAGTTTGAGGATGGAAGGAGGTACTAAAATTTAACGTGGTTTTAATCCTTTAAACAAAGATCTCCAAAAGTTACCTATAAATTTAGGGTCTCGGTCTGATTATGACCTTTGGTATTTCATGTAGTCAAAAAATTTGTTTTAAGAAAATATCAGCTATGTTTGCAGCTTTATAAGTGGTTTTTACAGGTATAAAATGGGCTGCCTTACTCAATTTGTCAACCACTACCATTATGGACTCATTTAAGTTTTGATTTTTAGGCAATCCAGTAACAAAATCAAGGCTAATTATCTCCTATTTCTAGCTAGGGATAGGCAAAGGCTGATGTAGCCCAGCTGGATGCTGATGTTCAACTTTTACTTGCTGACATTCAAAGCATCTAGCAATATATTCTGCCTGTTCAGTCTTCATATTTGGCCAAAAATAATCTTTTCTTAGCATGGTTATAGTTTTCTGATAACCTGGATGCCCTGAATAAGGAGTTTTATGAATTTCGTCTAAAATTAATAACTTAATCTTAGGTACATTAGGTACATATATTTTGTCTTTATATAGTAATAATCCTTTTTCATTCAAGCTGTACCCAGTACTTAGACTTTCTATTAGATTTTCTTTTGCTTTTGCTTGTAACTTTATGTAATTTTCATCTTGTTCTATTCTCGCTTTAAGCTGTTCTTCCAAATCTGTTGTATAAGTGCTGATAGCTGCTGTAAAATTAAGCTTTGCATTTTTGCTTAACACATCGACAACTTTATTCTCCTTCCCTTTGATGTGTTGAATTTCGAAATCATATTCACTAAGAAAAGCTAGCCACCTAGCTTGCCTAACATTCAGTTAGGTTGATCTAACATATATTTTAATCCCTTATTATCTGTCATTAAGATAAAATTTCTTCCAATTAGATGATGACGCCACATATTTAAAGCATGTATGACAGCAGCTAATTCCAAGTCATAGTTCGCATAATTCTTTTCATGAATCTTTAATTTCCTATACTCATAAGCAATGACATGTTCTTCCTGAGTCAATACTCCACCTAAACTGTCATTACAGGAATCAGTACATACTATAAAATATTTATTTGGATCAGCAATTATTAAAATTAGTGCGCTGGTTAATAAGGTTTTTAACTTTTTAAAACTATCTTCGCACTTCTTATTCCAATCAAATTTCTTTCCCTTTTTCTGCAAAGAGGTTATCAGCTTTGCAATTCTCGAAAACCCTTCGGTGAACCTCCGGTAATAACTGGTAATCCCCATGAATGATCGGACATCAGTTACGTATTTTGGGACTGGCCAATATTTGATTGGCTTTATCTTTTCGGGATCCATTGAAATTCCTTCTCTAGTCATCACATGAACTAAGTATTGGATTTTATCTTTAAAGAAGTCGCATTTACTAAATTTCACAAAAAGTTGATGTTCTTGTAACTCCTGCAAGACAATTTTTAAGTGTCCTTTATGTTCTTCTTCATACTTCGAATAAATTAATATGTCGTCAATAAATACGACCACAAATTTATCCATATATTTGTGCATTACATTATTCGTTAGACACATAAAAATAGCTGGAGCGTTAGTAAGCCTGAATGGCATAACAACAAACTCGTAATGTCCATATCGAGTCCTAAAAGCTGTTTTAAAGATGTCTTCATGTTTAATTATGACTTGGTGATATCCAGAACATAAGTTAATCTTTGAAAACACCGTGGCTCCATGTAGTTGATCAAACAGATCATCTATGCGAGGTAACGGGTATCTGTTCTTGATAGTCATCTTATTTAATTGGCGATAATCTATGCAAAGTCACAGAGTTCAGTCCTTTTTTTCAACAAAGATGATAGGTGCCCCGCAGGGAGACACACTGGTTCGAATGTAATTCTTATCAATAAGTTCTTTTAACTATGACTTAAGTTCATTTAATTCGAGTATATTCATCCGATAAGGGGCTTTTGAGCTGGGCACTTCACCAGGTACCAGCTCAATGGTAAAATCTAATTCCCTCTTCGGAGGAAGTCCTAGAATTTCTTCTGGAAATAAATCTGAATATTCCTTTAGAATTGGTATATCCTCCAAATTTAATTTATCTATGTTGTTTAGGTTTTCTTCATTGGTTACTATTACTGCATAAGCCTTACAACCTTTCCTAACAGCTCTCTTAAGCTGCAGAGCAGAAATCTGCCTTACGACTGTTTTCCTAGGGATTCCCTTTACACTTATTAATTTTCCATCGTTATTTATACAAGTAAAGGTTCTATCAAAGAAATTCAAGACCACCCTATGCTTCTCTAACCAATCCATACCAATTAATATGTCATATGAACCTAAAGGTAGTACATTGAGCTTAACAAAAGTTTCACATTGATCAATAGTTACTGCACAATTCTTTACAAAGTTAATTACTTTTCTCTTTGCACCAGTAGCTAACTGAACTAACCAAGAACCTGCAAACCTTCAACTGGAAGTTTACACTTTTCTACCAAGTTAGGAGAAATATATCTTAGACTAGCTCCTGGATCAATTAAAATAGATATGGGTATTTGATTTATCTTACCTTCCACTTCCACCATGGAATTTTGATAGTCTGATTGTCGATTCTCTAATGCTGCATTGATCCTGGGCATTGTCCTCGCTAAATCACCAACAGTCATCTCCTCCTGTATTGTGTGGATATTGCTGACAGTCTTTTTCCAATTGGGACAGACTAAGGCATAATGCAGACCATTGCATTCCCAACACTTTATGGGTTCTTTTCGTTCAAATATATTTGTGTAGTTACTGTGATTGTTAGCAGACTCTTTAATCTTTTGATTGTTCTGATTGGTCTGTGAATTACTTTTATTCCCATGGAAATTCTTATTAGGAAAATTTCTGGTGTTATTATTTTTAGAATTTCGATTAGGCACAAACTCTTTCTTCTTTTGATCAAAGTTATTATTCCTTTTGGCCTTCCAGTTGGCCATACTCTCCTTTTTATGATTCTGTTCATAACAGAAATTCACTTTTCTCATGGCTCCTTCTAGGGTTTTCGGATTGTCACACTCAATGCTGTCCTTTATATGATAAGGTAAACAACTGAGAAACTATTGTACCTTAGGTTTCTCATCTACAATGTATGGTACATACCTAAGCAGACTTAGAAACTTACTATTCAGTTCTTTCATATTCATTGTACCTAGTTTTAACTCATAGAATTCTTTATCCCTTTCTTCATAGTACTGTTCAGATAGAAATTTATTTTTGAAGTATTTCTTGAATGTGCTCCAATTTATGTTTTTCTCTCTTATACCTTTCACTCTTTTTAAGTCTTGCCACCATATATCAGCTTTCTCTGTAAGATTATAAATAGCCATCCTAGCCTTCAGTTGATTACAATAGTTATAAATCTGGAATTACTTCTTCATCCTGGATAGCCAGGATTCCACTTCCTCCCCCTTTTCATTTTCTCCATTAAATGTTGGCGGCTTGATCTTCTTGAACTCCCCAGATATTTCTTCATAAGGTTTATATTTCCTTTTCCTAGTATGGTGGTTATCCTCACTACTGTCACTAGTATAATGAGAGTTACGTTGATCACCATATACTTCGGAAGATGAGCTACTTTCATTTTTAATCTGTTTAGTATTTTTATACTTATGTTGATAACCTATATCTTCAGAATCAACTCTTTTACCCTTTCCCTCAGTATGAAATATTTCTATTAAGATCTGATTCAGCTCCTCCTGAGCTCTCAGAATCCTCTCATTTTCTTTCTTAACTGATTCCATTTCTAATTTTAATTCTTTAACTGTTTGTAGTAGTTCGGAAGAATTATTGGTTATATCTTCTTGTATAGGTTCTTTTTGTAGATTATCTCACTCAGTGTAAGGAGATTCCTCTTTTCCATATTCTTCCAATCTTTCTATACCTGTCATTAACTCAGAAACAAATTTCTCTATGTATATCATTCAAAGAAAAACAACATCAGCATAATGTTTTAAATTTACTGTTCCATATAAGCAAGTTGAGCTTCATTAAGGCCTAGTGTTTGAACCTTGTGCTCTGATACCACATGTAATGACCCAAAATTTCGTAAAATTTTTAAATTTTTAAAGTGACATAAAATGTCTTAAGTCGTAGTTTAGTAACTGCTAGCGGTTAGCAGAAAATGAAATAGTTTAACAAAAATTAAGGGTTTGTTTCAATAAAAGAAAATTTGTATAAAAAAGGATGTAATCTTAAACACCTATGTTAATTTTACAGCTTTAATTTTCAATTGTGATAGAAAGAGGACTTGCATTTAGTTGCTGCTAGATACACTGATGATTTAATTTTGTCAAGTAGGTGAGAAACCTTGTTTGATATCGGGGCTTACTTAGCATTCTGCTAACTCAAATGGACTGCTGGTTCTTACAGGTTTAGCAGGTAAGCGTAAGATCATGTAGGTGTTTATTTTAAATTACGTTGAGAAAGTAATTCCCTAGCATGTTAAGATGCTAGTATAAGAAACGATTATTTAAGCTGCAAGTCTCTGACGAGGTAAAGTAAATTTCTTTCGTTGTTTTGAATCTATGACAGTATTTATATCTAAATCCATATTGACCTTTTATCCTGACATAATCAATACTTTTAAAAGAATAAGTTCTTACCAAGGTTCCTTCAGTCGTAAAATGATTATCTTTTATAAATTATAGTACATGGTCATTTATAGATTCCCACAGTGAGCATAGAGCTCATGGTCTTAGTACATGTTTACTTCGACTGATTCGTGATCTTACTGCTATTTTTACTTTAATACTCAAGTGTACTTCTCTTTATGTATGAACATATTCCTATGTTTTTCGATTGTAAAGTTTATAATGAGTGATTAGATTCTTATGAGAAACTCTTTAAATAAAGTTAGTCTTCAGTCTTCTTGAAGACTCCCTTATTTATCAACATCAAGTTTTTATGTGGAGAAGTTTAATGCTTTTCCAATTTATAAAAAGTCATAAATAAAATCATATCTATACCCTATTTTCCTTTACTAGTCTTGAAACAATACCAAACTTGTTTGATTTGTTTGCAAGTATGAATATCTTCTTGGAACAACTAGTAGACAAACCGTGTTCATAGTATTTAGTTTATAACCATGATAGCATTATTATTCCAATGTTATAATACTATGTTGATTTATAACCTAACAGTATTAAGGTATAACAACTATCCTAACTTATAACCTAAGGTAGTTTTACCTATCTATCAACTACTATAATGTAGTCGAAATGATGGCAAAAAACCTTATAAGTTTTGATCCTATACTATACTAGTTCCCAGGCATAATATATTCGATGGCATGATTGATATTATTATAAATCATAAGAATTAGTTTATTATGATCGATGGCATGATTTTCTTATTGGAAACATACATTATAGGGTATTGGCAATTTTAGGTTTTAAAATCATTTGTGCAGTGCTGACATTAGAACTCGACCCACACTTGTTGAGATTTTTGGAAGGGAAGGTGGACAAGGCCTCCTCCATACGCTGTAACCCTACTCCTTTGCATTTTGGTCCGAGGGTTTTTCCTCCCTGCTTGCTACGTTGTGAGTCTTTGTGGCCATGAGAGGCCTGCAACCTCCTTGATCATTGGGCATTTTAGTCTGCATTACTTGTAAATTAAATCTTGGTATCATGGTTTGTTGTTTCATGTTCTCCTGTAAGTGATGAATAAACTGTGATAGTGGTTAATGGTTTCTTCAAGTGGATCAAAGCCTATAATGGTATTACTCTTGTGACTGCTCGTCCATTGCTTAGCTTTGTGAACTTGAGTATGTCTCTTTGTTGTCTCTGTCGTAGAGTTGGCTTTAATGGTTTCTTACTTCTTGGTTCAGTGCTATCGAGATGGTGTGGCCATTTATTTTTGGCTTTGATTTTTTGTTCACAGGTACAAATTTTACCTCACTCATTTCCTCTTTTCATTCGATTACCAAGTTATGGTTTTTACCAATTTAAGAACAGAGTTTAAATATTGTTTTAAAATTATTTTGCAGGCTCTTGCTACCAACTCTAGGCTATGGGTGGAAATGCAAGCTCATGCACAGTTATTTTCATGGGCTTCCATCTGGTAAGCCCCGGTCCCATCGAGGGTTCTCCCTGCATGCAGTTTGGGTTGTTGGGAGTGGTTCCTATGGGTGGATACATGGCTTCGGTTCTCTGTTGGTTATGAATTTTAGTTTGCTAAAGTATATCCATATTTTATTAAAAACCCTCGCAATACTTTGTTGGGTAACACAGCCTCTGGAAGCCGTGATGTAAATGTGTTTTTTGATATGAAATTTTAGCCTTTCGGCTTAAGCAATGTAAATGTTTTTGTGTAAAAAGAGCCCAGCTCTGAGCTCAGAGATGTTTAACGACCTTTGACTAGTGTTACTTTAGTTTTTATTTTTACATTGAACTTAGTGAAATGAAGACTGTGGAAACAGTCGGGTTGTAAAGTGAGTTGGTTTTTACTTTTCCTGTTAGTAATGTATCTTGTTACACTTTAATATAAAAGACACTTGTGTATATTTGGTTTTACTAGCAGGCTTGGGTTTCAACCCTTCAACTCTACAGGCTATAAGCCTATCCTTGAATAAGAATTTTATATTGCAACTGGTTAACTATTACTGGTTTATTTGTCCATGATTTACATATGTAATGTCTTTATTAATATTCTATATTTATAGTTATTTTTAAAGCACTAAGAGATGATATTTTAATTTTGGAACTCGGCTTTGTCTCTTGTGTTTGATTGTTGTACTTGTTAGTCTCTCAATTAAAGATCCTAATAATGTTAGCTTAATGTTGAAAAACTAACAGTAAGTAGAAAGAAGGAATTTATAACCCTCTAGGTTAATCTTTTGATTCACATCGTACTTGAGCCCATAATCAAATGTACCCTTCAGGTACCTCAGAATATGCTTTGCAACAATCAAGCGAACATGTCTCGAATCTGTTAAGAACTAGCTCAAGGTGTTCACAACAAAGCAAATATTTGGTCTCGTGTTCGTCAGGTACATCAAGGACCCAATCATCTGACGATACATCATAGCATCAACCGTCTCTAATGAAGCATCACTCAATAGCTTCAAGTTTGATGCCATAGGTGTGGCCATAGTCTTGCAGTCCATCATCCCAAACCTCTTCAGGATCTCTATTGCATACTTCCCTTGTCCAAGGAAGATTCCATCCATACTCTGCCACACCTCCATACCTAGAAAGTAATGCATCATACACAAGACCTTCATCTCAAAATCAACAGCAAGATTTCTCTTCGTATCAACAATAAACCCATCTGTACCTATCACAAATGGATCATTTAGATATAGTAGGAGCATCACTGGGTTTCCATCTTCAACCTTGTAGTAAAGGTTGGAATCTACTTTACTCTTGGTAAAACCCAAACTGGATAGAAGGCTGTCAATTCTGCCGTACCAGGTCATGGGTGCTTGTTTCGTACAGGGCTTTATTCAATCTGCATACATGAGACTCTCTGTCATGTGTCTCAAAGCCGAGTGGTTGTTCTACATAAACTTCCTCTTCCACTACACCATTCAAGAAAGCAGTCTTGACATCCATCTGGTGTATCTTCCATTTCATTACTGTAGCCAGCGCAAGTACTGATCTGATGGAAGTGTATTTGGCTACAGGTGCAAAGGTTTCTTCATAGTCTATTCCTTCATTCTGAGAGAAACCCCGAGCCACAAATCTTGATTTATACTTTTCAATGCTACCGTCTGCAGCATGCTTGATCTTATAGATCCATTTGTAAGTTACAACTGACTTCCCTTCTGGTCTTGGGACAACATCCCAAACATCATTCTTCATGATCTATTGATATTCTTCAATCATAGCATCCTTCCATTCTTTCCATTCTTCCGCTTCTTCATAACTGGAAGGTTCTTTATCAATGAAATCACATACTAAAGCTACATACCTGGAGCAGGATCTGGTTCTCTTTCTTTCTCTGTGATTCTCTTCTGGAGCCCCATATCTTTCTGCACCTTGGATAAGTTCTCGTACCCAAGCAGGTTTCCTCTTATGAGGATTCTTCTCCAGAGGTGGATCTACAGGTCTTTGTGGTTCTTCAAATTCTTGATCTTCTTCTTGAGCTTCTTCATTCATGGTTGTATCATGAATTCTGGGTGCTTCTGCTTCTACTTCTTCAGGTTCTTCAGTAGGTATCTTTATGGATTTGTTGTAAGATGTGTCTTCATCAAATGTCACATCCCTACTGATGTCAATATTCTTGTATCCTGGGAAATAGATTCTGTAAGCCTTCGAGCTTTCAGAGTATCCCCAAAATATGCCCTTCTTTCCTGAAGGATCTAATTTTGTTCTCTTCTCTTTTGGAATGTGTATGTACATAGGACAGCTGAATATTCTGAGATGGCTGACTTTTGGTTTCTTACTGGAGAAGACTTCTTTAGGAGTCTTGTTCTTGAGTACTCTATGTGGAGTACGGTTCTATACATACACCGCCGTTCTGGAAGCTTCAGCCCAAAGATGCATAGGAAGATCTTGATCATGAAGCATTGCTCTTGCAGCTTCCATGATGGTTCTATTCTTCCGTTCCATAATCCCATTCTGTTGTGGATTATAAGGAGTGGACAACTCCCTCTTAATCCCTGAGTCTTTGCACAGCCTCTTGAATTCATTTGAAGTGAATTCTCCTCCATTGTC
Source organism: Pseudotsuga menziesii (assembly GCA_001517045.1). NCBI lineage: Eukaryota > Viridiplantae > Streptophyta > Pinopsida > Pinales > Pinaceae > Pseudotsuga > Pseudotsuga menziesii. Next base: position 72,940 of record LPNX010164606.1, read on the forward strand.
TGATCGAAAAGTCTTGATCTTCTTTTCAGTATGGTTCTCGATCAAGGCTTTGAATTCCTTGAATTTGCTGAATACTTCGTCTTTGTTCTTCATGAAGTAAACCCATGTCTTCCTAGAAAAATCATCAATAAAAGAAACATAATATGCATACCCTCTTAGTGAGCTTAATGACATAGGACTGCATACATCGGAGTGGATGATTTCCAAGATTCCTTTTGCTTTGCTTTCACTACTTGGAAATGTCTTCTTTGTGCTCTTTCGCTTCATACATCCTTTGCATACCCCATCATGTTTTTCTTGGATTTCTGGAATACCTTCAATAGCTTTGCTTGCAATAGGTAGTGCTCTGTAATGCACATGTGAAAGCCTTCTATGCCAAAGTTCACTTGGCTCTACTGTATCATGGACCATTGCTTGTTCTCTATGGCCCTTCAATTTGTACAATCCTCCTTATTGTTCTCCAATTACTACTACATCATCGATAGTCTTTCCTCTAGGCCACATAATGACTTGACCATCTATGAACGCAACCCGCATTCCTTTTGCATCCAATACTGATATGGAGAGAAGGTTCTTCTTGAGTCCTGGTACAAACAATACTTCCTTCATTGTTAGAGACTTACCAGAGTCTAGTTTATATGAAGATTCCCCACTACCTTTTATTGGATATTGGTAGTCATCTCCTAGCTTCACCTTGTGAGGCATGTTATGATAGTCTCACAAAGGATTCCTTGAATCCAGTCATATGTTTGGAAGCCCCACTATCTATAATCCAATCATCACTTCCATGAGTAATGTTACATGTGAGAGTAGAAATAAAAACATATTCATCCTCGCTTGAAGAATCTTCACTTTCATATCTGGATCTCTTCTTGGATGGTTCATCATCCTCTGCAGCATGAGCATGATGTCTTGTTTTGTTCCCCTTCTTCTTATGAGAGTGAACCCTGTTCTTAGGACAGTCTTTTGCATAGTGTCCTTTTTCATCACATGTATAACATCTCACTCTAGATAGGTCCTTTCTATTGTTATCCTTAGAATGAGATTTCTTACCTTTGGAGTAATGAGGATTTCTTCTTCCCTTCTTGGAGTGAACTGTGAGGGCTTGATATTCACTTCCCATATTCTCTTCTTGGGCTTCTATCTGAGCTTCTTCTTGAGAGTATTCTTCCCATAGTCTGCTGAACTTGACTAACTTCTTTCTTGCACAGATTCCTTGGATGAAAGAATCCCATGACCTAGGGAGGTCATTCAAAGTAGTCATCACAATCTTTGCATTTTCCACTTCTTCATCAATAGATTCTAATTGTTCCTTGATCTGGGAAACCCTTGTGAAGTAGGACTGGATAGTCTCTTCATTCTGAATCTTCACATTCTTCAGTTGATTCCTCAGAGTCATCTTTCGGTTTATGTTCTTCCCTTCAAACAACTTGGTTAGGGCATCAAACATAGCTTTAGGTGTCTTGAGAGAGGAAACCTGTGGGATAAGGTGATCCTTGATAGAATCAACAATGATCCTCTCTGCCATAACCATATTCTTCTTATGTAAGGCTTTTGCCTCATCTCCCTCTAGAGCTGAAACCTCCTCATGGATGTAGGAGTCTAATTCATTCTCTTCCAGGACCACAGAGATCCTATACTTCCAGGCTCGGAAGTTATCAGCTCCCTCAAGCTTTTCATCAAGCTTGGTCTGATGAGACATCTTATCTGAGAACCTCAAATGGAAATACAAAATATTTTATATCTTACCAGGTTCAAGGTGTCGGATCTGAAACTTGAGCTGAAATCCTGTAGAGCTGGTTCAGGAGCAAATTAGGGTTTTGCTTTTTCGGAGTTCTGTCCACCCAAATGCCTTGAAATTTGTCCCTAACTTATATTTTGGGGAGGAGATCAATCTAGTCCTGGGCTCACTGAAAAATTCCTCTTCTGTGAAAAGCCCTAATTTTTGGCAAGAGTGACAAGTCCAAAACTGGAAAACCTCAGAATTGAATTCTGCTTCGACAGAAAGATGCGCCCTAAGGAGGAGAGTTATTCCACCTTACTTTTGCTGAAAATATATGGAGGAAGATCCACAAACTAGGAATCCCTAGTTCCCGTAGCTGCACAGTGTCTTCTTCTCAGGTTAGCTTTGATACCATGTTAGTTTTTCAACATTAAGCTAACATTATTAGGATCTTTAAATGAGATAATAACAAGTACAACAATCAAACATAAGAGACAATGAACAGAATGTTTTTCCTCTGGGAAACCATAAAGGATAAAACCCCACAACTTCCTCAGAGATAGAATCAATACAAAAACAGTAAAAGCCCCAAAACAGTAAGTGATCTCCCAACAACAGTAATATTCTTCTTGTCTAGCCCCAGTGTCTTCTCCTTCCTCAACTATGCACTCCACTTGAGTGTGGATGACTTGTGTGATAAATAGAGACTCCAGTTCTCTATTTATACTAATCCCGACATGACTAAAACCCTACCAGGGCCGACCTCTACTAGGAGAGTCTAATAACCCTAGTGCCCCGGAACTGCGGGGACTTTAACCCTTAGACAATCAGAGGGTTACCCACTATGACTTGACATGACTTGTTTACATAATTGACCCTCCCGATTGGAACATCGGGGCATGACAATATGACTCAATTACATTATAGATACATCCCAAAATAAACATTGGGTTACAATACATAAGATACATAGATGAATACATTCCGAAGTTACAAATACATCAACACTTACAGCATTCTTAACTCTTTTTAAAAATAGGATAATGGATGATGATATGACTTACAGTTATATGTTTGATGCTAGCTTTGTTTAAATAAAAATTCCTAAACAATTTTTATAGTTTTTGCTTCTAGTTATTAGTTAAGAAATACTTAGGGTTGTAGTGCAGCATACTCAAAAACTAGGATATTGTTAACTTTCAGTAATTCTTGTAATTTCAAAAGGATTTTAGAAGAATCCTTTGGTCTTAGATAAAGAATCACAGTGTCTGGAATTTCAATGTTTATAAACTGTTTTACAATTTTCTTTCCACATGGTTTTAGATGCTAATTTACTTACTTTACTTATGTTAAACTATAATATCTATATTTTATCAGCATACTAATCTTGGAATTACTTTTATAATAATAATATTTATTGTTCTCTTTCATACCATTTTTCTTATTTAGTTAGCTGAAGTAAATAAACGCAAACAATAATTAGCACTACTATTTAGTAAAATTCATGAACAAATGAAGTAAAATCTATCTACTGTTCTCATTCAAATAAAAGAATCATTTCATCCACCTAAGCAATCCAACTGTACTAGAGTACGACCTGAGTTCAGGTGTGGAAAAATATAGCTTGGAAATTTTAATTCTATCTATTTCATTTTTCACATAATCATTTCTATTTCTACTATAATCTATAATTTTACTGGATCCAACATTACTCAGTTATTCTTCATTCATAAACCCTAAAATACTAACATGCCTGTAGTAGAGAAACTAAGAAATATTTAACTGAAGACAGTAAACAAATAAAATAGAACCTATTGATGATAAGATAACAACAGCTTAAGGAGGCTATTCCTCCCAACCAAAATCCTGGAGAGTGCTCAGACAACACTTCCTCAGGACCCCCGAGCTTGTTCCTGGTCTTCTTGGCTAAGAAATGGGTGGAGAATGCAACTGTAAGACCTCTGTCACCTGACTGGTCCAATTACCTCAGTAATAAAAATATACTCTTAGCAGTATGAACTTCATCTTAGAAGCTGCAACTAGATCAATCTCAGTAGTTAACCCCTCAAACACACTCCAATAATCCCCTCCATTGAATTTATCTTGAGTAAATTCATTCACCCCGAATGATCACCTCTCTAGAATGAGCAGCCTCAGCTCTCTTCAATGGGAAATTTTATAGAGATGTCGAGGTCTTCTAGGTCAGTTTTCATTTAATGAGCCACTTGCTCTAATTCCACTTTCTTGAGGAATCATGACCACAAATATAGGGAAGCTGCCACCTGCAACAGTTGGAAGTGGTTTGAGGATGCTGCCACTTGTCAGTTTCCTCTCCACCCAGTCTCCTCTGCCAATTAACTAGTAAACACTCTTTTAACAGCTTCCCTAAGATGTTGTCTCCTCATTTATTTATTTATAAATAAAATATTCTGAATTTACATTAAATATTCTTGACCCCACTGGGTCATTAATCACAACTTAGCATAAAATTTAACACCATGTCCCTTAAATATTATTAAATTGTTTTTTTTTTGCAAATTGTGGCATGTGATAGCCATGATCTACCATTTACCTTTCTAGTTGCACAAGATCTTGGGAAAAATGGCACACCAGGTGAAGGCTCAACCAACCAAGATTGCTGGAAGACTGTCTCATCATGGTCTTATCCAACTCCCGGTCCAAGAATTGCTGAAGAGGAGAAATATGGCATGGGATTATTTCTTATTTTGGAATGGTTTTGAAACAGGACTACAGCTAGAAGAAAAGGGGAAGTCTTCTACTAAAAAATCCATCACACCAAGGAGTAGAAAAAGGAAGAGAAGGGCTATATCCCTAGCAACAGCAGAACAACCTCCTTCCTCCTCCAAAGCCAAGAAGGTCAAAAGAAACTTGGATTTCAGTGGACAGGGCCAAGAAGTTACAACACACAGTGAGAACACCTTGAACCTGCCCTACTCAAATTCAGAAGAGGAAAAAGAGGAAGGTACAAACCTAGCATTGCAAGTTGTAGCAGAGATTGAAGAACTCCCATCACCTACACCAAAAGAGCAAGATGAACCAGTAGAGAAGGCTTCCTCTAGCAAGCCCAAGACACAAAGGATAAATCAGTTGCTTAGGAAAGTGTATTAGATGGAAATTTTAGAAAAATAGATAAAGAAAAACAATGCTATAATGAGCAAGAGGAATAGGCAATTGCATAATTCTTTCCTGGAGATGAGAGGAAGATACATCTTGCTCAAAAGAAGAAACCTAAGATTCATGGAGGAAAACACTAGGCTGTATAGAATGATTAGGATTTAGAGACTGCAACTAAAGGAGGTCAAGCAAAACCCTAGAACCCAACTCACATTGGAAACCCTAGCTGAAGCTGTAGTAAGCCTTCAACCTCTAGAATCAAGCCAGGCTGCTATTAACCTTCCTAACAAAGAGCCTGCTGAATAAGAAAGACAAGCAGACAAACTTGAAAGAACAATTTTTGAGGTGTCCTAATAATTTTTGAAAAATAGGGCTTTCGGTGGCTTTGGCAGACGTTGAGGCAGTTCATTAGCCACTGAAAGCCCCACTTTCGGTAGCTAACAGTTCTGATATTTTGGCCTCTTAACCACCAAAAGCAGAAAGAGGCGTAGGATCGAATTTTTACATGAAGGACCGGTTTTGGGCAAACCAGAATAGCTCAAGGACAAAGTATAAATATGAAGGATGCTGAAGAAAACATCAGGGAAGGTATGCTTCAGTTTTGCTGTGACACAAAAGAAGAAAATGTCACCAACACTCAACTGTCAAAGTGAAACAGTGACTTGACCATCAGAAGACCAGTGGCAGTGATTTTCAGTACTTACTTTAGTTATCAGAAGGTTCAAACATTGAACGAATTCTACAGTTAGTTAGACTAGTAGTTAAATTAGGGTTTTTGACCTAATTATGCAAAACAATTATTTGTCTATTTTTAGTAAATCAGATCCAATTTTTCAGGATCTGAATATTTTTGTAAAGGCTATAAAGCCTAAGACTTATTTTATTGAAAGGGTTCAACTTCAGGGACCTGTAGACCATTACTATTTTCAATATTCTCACATTGCTCATGACCTAATATAAGCTCTTTTGCTATCATATGTTCATCTTCCATTTTCTGTCTATTCTGTGCTTATGCTTGAATGTGTTATTCAAGTTTATTGAGGTTTATTGATGTTTGATAGCTGTCATCCTATTGGCATATTGATGATTTGAATTATAAGTACTTTATTTTTTATGATTAGCCATTTATATATATCTATTTTATGTATGAATCTTCCAGCATGATAAGTTCTCCATCTCTGCACCATATTATCAGACCTCTGAACAGTGGTAGTTTGAAGCCTTATCCCTGATTGAATTTCATGCATGTCTTAAGAGTGTGAGGTTCTATAGGTTACTTGACTTAATCCATTTAGAAAACTATAAAAACATTTAAGTTACCAGGCATCCTCGAGCTGCAAGATAGAGGAGTTTCCTAGAGTGATAACAAATTGGCGATGTTGCCTGGGAGAGGAGATTGAAGCTCAGTTTCCTTGGGAAATGACATAGATCCTACTTTGATGATAGACAAAGTCTGGACACTATTTTGGTTATAATCATCTATCTGGAGAATCCATTGAAATAAGGTGGCTTCAAGAAGACCAAGTACCAGAGCAAACCCTCAAGGGCCACCAGCAACACCTGTTTCAGATCCAAAAGATATTTTGAGAAGAGCTAGGGTTTCACTAAGGAAAACCAACAGTTCTACAAAGGAAGCTACATCAAGTATTTCAAAGAATATTTCTGCTATTATTTCTTCTGCTGAAACACTTAATTCTCAAGAATTTATAAATACATCAGAAAATTTTAGGGTTTGGGCATCTTCAAGCACTGCTACTTGTGAAGATCCAATCCATGGTGACTCCACTGGGATAAGTTTACCACCATCACCTTTTCAGCTACTACCTACATCAGTACTACCTTCCTCCACCCTTTCCATACCCATTTCCAATATGGCTTCCCCTCTAACCAAAATGAAAAGGATCATGGTAGCTAGGTATGCCCCCTAAATTTTCCTAACCCACTCTTGGCCATGCCCAATGGAGACTATCTCAAGTACATGCCTAAATTCACATGAGAGGGAGATTTCATAGCTGCAAAACATCTAGAGGAATTTTACAGTTATGCTGAGAACATAAATATAGAACAAGAAGATGTGTGGACTAGGGTTTTTGTGTAAAGCCTAGATGGTTAGGCTAGGAAATGGTTCAAAGAACTACCTACTGGATCAGTAGCAGGCATTGAAGCCCTAAATGACATCTTTATAAAGAATTAGGGAGAGAGGAGAGACCACCTTTATTATATCACTGAGTTTAGAAACTTGAAAAGAGAGAATGGGGAGTCTATCTCCAATTTCACTAAGAGGTTCAACAATATGTATAGCAAGATCCCCACTGAAATCAAGCCCATTGATACCTCGACCAGAATAACTTATGCAAATGCCTTTGACACTTATTTCTGCTTGCTTCTCAGAGAGAGGAGGTCTACCTCTTTATCACTCATGCAGGATGCTTCCATAGATGTAGAATCTAACATTGTGGCCTCTCAGAAAGTCAAAGGAAAGATAGATAGGAAGAAGCAGCCAACAAACACTCTTGGGGCTTCTTCATCAGAGAACAAGATTGAAAAAATGACCAAATTGTTAGATAACTTGATTGCTGAAATGTCTAAGCTAAAGTACCAAGGGTAGATACTTGTGAGAGGTAAAGGGCCAAGTGATTTTGTTCCCCAAAACCCTAATTTTGTCCCTTACAGAAGAGGAAACCCCCCAGTTCAGATCCTCAGAAGGGAAAGGAATCAGGGGAATATCAAAGAATCAGAGCTCTTTTTAGAATGCTGTACTGGAAGAAGAGCTAGAATTCATTGAGGAAGAAGGAGAGGCTAAAGACAACATCCACTGCATGGAAGATGAAGTTGACTATTCTTTTCTAACACAGAAAGAATACGAGGAAGCCCTAATTGATGAGCAAGTGAAGAAGCAGTATATCAGGGTGATGGTCAAGGAGGGTAAAATTTGAGGTCCTGGCTGGTTGCTCCCCTTAATAAGAATGTTGTTCCTGCCAAATAGCCTATTGCACTAGCTAAAAAGGCTACTGTTTTACCAAAGAAAACGGTTGTCATTCCCAAACCATTGCAAAAACTAGCACCTTTATCAAGCATTGACCATGTCCAACTCAAAGCTCAAGTACATGAGGTAAGGTTTCCTGATAAATTGCATTATTCTTTCAACCTTGATTCAAAGATTCAGAAATTGAAGATCCCTTTCCCATTAATCGAGCTAATGAAAAATGATGCTTTCAAATCTTCCATACTAAATTCTCTTCAGCCAAAGATACATATTGATACTGACTTTGTAAATCTGCAAGATGATAAACCTATTGTAACCCTAGGCCCTATGATCGAAGCCCTAAGGATTCATGCCCACCTTTCTAAATATCCTTGAATATCCATGATAAAGTCCTTCATAACTGTCTACTGGACTAAGGAGGTTCCCATAACCTAATGCCAAAAGCTGTGATGGATGAGCTTGGTCTCAGCATTACAATGCCCTACCATGATTTGTTCTCCTTTGAATCCAGAAAGGTCAAGTGCTTAGGCCTCATCAAAGACCTTGTTGTAAACCTATCTCAGCTACCTTCAAAAATCATCATGATGGACATTGTGGTGGCTGATATCCCTCCCAAATTTGGTCTCTTGCTGTCTCAATCATGGAGTAAAAGGCTAGGTGGAACCCTTCAGATGGACCTCACATATGCTACAATCCCAATGTTTGGAGGAGAGACCAAGAGGATTTACAGAGAGAATCAGTTTGCCTACATCATAAGCAATGAAAGAAATTCAGTGAACCACCCCATCTATGCAGTAGACACTAATTTTGGGTCATACATTCTGAAAATAGATGATTCTCAGAAAACACCAGTCCAGCTTACCGAGCCCACCTATCAGCAGCCCAAAGAAGTGACCACAATAGTTTGGAACATGTATTTTGATGGGGCTAGCACTCAAAACTTAGCAGGTGCGGGTGTAGTATTGATCTCTCCATCCAAAGAGAATATTCATTTTGTCTTATAAGCTTGACTTTAAAACCACTAACAATGTAGCAGAATATGAAGCCTTGCTACTAGGAGTTAAATTTTCCAAGGAAATGGGGATCATGTGCATGAGAATCTTTGGAGATGCATACCTTATTATACAATAGGTCAACAACACTTTTCAAGCAAAAAATGTCAGACTAAAGGCCTATAGGGACGAGGTATGGAAACTCAGAGACTCCTTTATGTTTTTTGAATTGTCATATATACATAGGGCTTTGAATAACCTGGCTGATTCATTGGATGTCTCTGCAAGTCTGTTTGTTCCTCCTTTACCTCCTAAGCTCAGCTATGATATTTAGGTCAAGTACAGACCTTCCCTGTCAGATAATGTAAAATTTTGGAAGGTGTTTGAGAATGATGATGAGCTAAGTAAATTCCTTCAGCTAGTAGATGAATTCTCTAATATACATATAGATCAGGAAAACCTAAACATGGAAGAATCCAAACAGCTCAAGTTGAAACATAAAGTAGCTGATCAGAATATTGTCCAATTACCCAGCAATTATATACCTCGGGGTCTGGTACCTCTGGAAGAGATTTTTGATCATAATGACATCCCTTTCAAGCCTTCCAAAAAGGAACAAGACCCTACTATCCAAGAGCAAAACAGAGGTGGCCAAATCCATCCAAATATTATAAATATATCCACTGAGTTGATTGTTGATCAAAGGTCCAAATTTTGTAGCCCGATAAAAGAATTTACTAATATCTTTTCTTGGGAGTACAGTGAACTGAAAACCTATGACACCAATATAATACAACATAGGATTCCTTTGGAGAAGGACACCATCCCTTTCAAAGAGAAGCTGAGATCCACCAGTCCTCTCCTACTACCTGTAATTGAAAAAGAAATCCATAAGCTCCTCAAAGCCAAAATCATAATTCCCCTCAGGTATTCCAAGTGGATTGCAAACTTAGTGGTGGTAAGGAAGAAGAATGGGGAGATTAGGGTGTGTGTGGATTTTAGAAACCTGAACAAATGCTCCAAAAAAGATAACTATCCACTACCCAAAATGGAACACCTGTTGCAAAGGGTCTCAGGGGCTAGTGTCATGTCATTTCTGGATGGCTTCTCTGGATACAACCAAGTTGTTGTACACCCTGATGACCAAGAGAAGACTAATTTTACCACCCCCTGGGGAACTTTCATGTATGCTAAAATTCCATTTTGGCTGATGAATGTTGGGGCTACTTTTCAAAGAGCCATGGACTTAGCTTTTGTAGGATTGAAAGATAAATTTGTGCTTATATACTTGGATGACCTAACTGTTTACTCTCATAGCCATCATGACCATTTGCAGCACTTGAGGAGGGTATTTCTGAAGTGCAGGAGGTTTGGGATATCACTCAACCCTAAGAAGTATTAATTTGCACTCAGTGAGGGAAAATTCCTAGGCCACATAGTCTCAGCTGAAGGTGTAAAGAATGATCTGGTAGGGGTGGAAGCAATCCAGAAGCTGTCCATACCTAGGTCAAAAAGGGATATTCAGTCCTTTTTGGGTAATATAAATTTTGTAAGGAGGTTCATCCCTAATTTCTCTGAGCTGGTAAAGCACATAACAACCATGCTAAAAAAGGATATAGAAATAAAATGAACTGACTAGGAAAGAAGCTCTTTCAAAGACATCAAGAAGGCTATCATGGAAGCCTCAACCCTCATTAGTCTAGACTATACCAAGAGTTTTTATATCTTCTCGTTTGCGTCCTATGACACAGTGGCAGTTGTGTTGTTACAAAAAGATGATGGGGATCTTGATCATCCAATTGCATTTTTCAGCAAGACATTGAGGGATGCTGAGCTGAGGTATGATCTAATTGAGAAATAGGCTTATGCTCTCATCAAATCATTGAATACCTTCAAGGTTTACATTCTCCATGAAAAAGTTCTTGCCTATTTCCCTTCAGCTGCTGTGAATAATTTTTTGACTTAGCCTGACATTGATGGAAAGAGAGATAAATGGATTGCCGAGCTCATTGAGTTTGATATAGTGGTAAATCCCTCTAAGCTACTAAAAGGACTAGGTCTAGCCAAACTCATGACTGAAGAAAACTGTGAACTAATGGGGATAAACTTCACTCATGTCAATTCAACAAAATTGCAAACTGTAGTAGTAGCAGAAGTAGTTCAGGATCAGAATGACATTCACCCAGTGGCTAAAAACTTGTCTTCATGTGAGTGGTACTCAGGTATTATTCATTTTCTATAGAAATTAGAAGTTCCTCTTGGTCTCACTCCTAATCAAACATGAGCTCTTAAACTAAAGTCTGTTAAATTTTGCATAGTTGATAAACTGCTGTACTAGAAAGATCTATCAGGGGTTTTGTTGAGATGTATAGATAAAGAAGAATCAGATCAGGTCATGCATCACTTTCATTCTAGCACATGTGGGGGCCATCATTATTGGAAGCCCATAGCCCACAAGATTCTGAGGGTAGGGTACTATTGGCCAGTCCTTTTTGCTGATGTATGTACCTTTGTAAGGGCTTGTGACCAATTCCAAATATTTATAGGGAAGCAGCAGCTCAAATCCTTGCTCCTTAGGCCTATCGCAGTGAATGGGCCTTCCCAGCAATGGGGTCTGGATTTCATAGGTGAAATAAATCAATCTTCCAGTGGGAAGTATAAATGGATCCTAGTAGCCACAGACTACTTTACCAAGTGGATAGAGGCAGTACCCACCAGGAATGCAACTCATCAAGTCATCATGAAATTTTTATATGAGAATATCTTTATTAGGTTTGGCTTCCCAGTAAGGCTAGTGACTGATAATGCACCAGCTTTCAAAGTCGGGGCATTGGTTAAGATGTGTGAATCAATGGGCATTCAACTGGTGCATTCCACCTCCTATTATACTTAAGGCAATGGCCTGGCTGAGTCATCCAACAAAAGTCTAGTCAGGATCATCAGAAAACTATTGGAGACAAATAAGAAAAGCTGGGATTCTAAACTAAAGTTTGCTTTATGGTCTGATAGGGTAACAGAGAAAAGATATATAGGGACTTCTCCATTCAAATTAGTTTATGGTACTGAGGCCATTTTTTCCATTTAGCTCATTCTTCCAGTGGCAAAATTCTTTCAGGAGGAGGAAGATGAACCAAATAGTATGGTAAGAAGGATGATGGATTTGGTGGAGTTGCAACAAGTCAGGGAACAAGTCATAGGAAAATAAGAAGCCCATCAACAGAATATCAAGGCCATGTTTGACAAAAGGGAAAAAGTGAACAACTTTCAGGTTGGAGATTGGGTCCTCAAGTGGGATACTGTTAGGCAGGACAAGGGAAAACATGGAAAGTTTGACTCTCTGTGGATTGGCCCATTTGTGATAGCTCAGGTACTGAAGAACAACACCTTCAAAGTACAAAATTTGGAAGGGGAAGAGGTGTTTGATGGCCTAGTGAATGGGTGTTTTCTGAAAATTTACTTTATTTGAGGCTTTGAGGCCTTGTTGTTGTAAATTAGTAGTTAGTAGGTTGTTTTTGCTTATAGAATAAACTCCATGCCCAATGGAACAGTAAATGATAGTGTTAATTTCTTATTTGTTTTCAAGGAAAGGTATTTTGGTCTGGGGTTCTTGGGACCTCACAGGGAGGTTCCCATCCCCAAGTAGGAGCCAGATGTTATCTCCCAAAATAAATTTATTTTGATACAATGAAGAATTTGAGTCATGTTATGAAAGATTTAAAGATGACTAAAAAATTGAAGGTCTCTGCTTTTTCTATAGTTGAAGAAATTGTAAGTCTTAGCTTTCAGTGGCTTAGGCGGGGTTCTTGACATGTCATTAGCCACCGAAAGGCTTTGCTTTCGACAGCTAACATTTTAACGCAAGATAAAGGTTAACCACTGAAAACGGTCTCGAGCGATTAAATGGTAAAATCACTTTCGGTGGCTTAGGCGAGACTTCAAATGGCTCATTAGCCATCGAAAAGTGTTGCTTTTGGTAGCTTAGTGAATAGTCCAAGAAGGGCGTTAACCACCGAAAGCAAGCAAAAATCATTGGGGAAAAATTGGTTTCGGTGGCTTAGGTGAAGGTTCTGATGTTTCATTAGCCACGGAAAGGCCGGTCTTTTGGCGGTTAAAAGGGATATCCGGAGAGACCACTATCCACCGAAAGGTGAGTTCTACAACGACATTGGGAAAATGGTTTCGGTGGCTTGGGTGAAAAGGTCAACATTTCATTAGCCATTGAAAGCCTTGTTTTCAGTGGCTAGCAGACAAATTCTTGAAAGCCCTTAACCACCGAAAAGGTAAAAGAAAGAAATGGTTAAAAAACCTATCAAATCAGATCCCGCCAACAAAATAACGATCAGTAAAGGGCATGATAAACCATCGAAAGGACAAGAGGATACATAAAGGCATGAGGAAATGAGTGAGGAGGTCGTTATTAAACTAATAAAGGACTGATGTGAGTTGAAACCCTTCTTCTCCCTCCATCTGTCCAAAGAAATGCAGACAATCCCAAATGTGCATCTAGGTTGATTTTGACATGATTGTTGGGCAAGGGGTCTCGAAAAGATCAAATAAATCCATCACCCTCTGACCTACGCATCAATCATGTAGCTAAAATCCCTCATAATCAGTGCCCATCCTTCAGTACACTCCACCTTCGAATTGGACATTTCTCACCACCAGAAAACCATCTCTGAGAGGTAGCCTGCTAAAAACACTATTCCACAGAGCTTGAGTTTGATTGTTGCAGGTACCCAGGAGTGACATTCAACAAATGAAGAAGGTAGGGCATGCTCTCAAGAAAGAGTTGGGAGACATCAGCTACCTAGAGGCTCATCCAGAAGTCTGTCAATTTTTCAAGGATGCTGGATGCTATAGGTTTTGTGAGAAGATTCAAGGTTCACACCAACAGGTGGCTGAGGCATTTTCTCTCTCTTTCGATGGCTCCAAGGAAGTCATAGGTAAAGAAGAATTTTTGATTGATGAAACCCTAATTACTGAAGTGATTGAAATCCCTAGCATAGGAGAGAAGTGGTTTAAAACCACCATACCAAAGGATGTAGAGTTCAGATCTTATCTAAAGCCTGAACATAGAGGGGTTGTGTGGAAGAAGAGTGTACCATCCTCCTGGCTAGAAGAGAGTTGGCAGCAATTACTGAAGGCCATTGTGGTCTACCTAAATTGTGAAGGGAGATACAACAGGGTCATGATCTATCATTTTAAATTGATGAACCGCTTCACAGGGAGAAGCCCACTAAATTTACCTTTCTACTTGCACAGGAGCTTGGGGAAAATGGTACACCAGGTGAAGGCTCAGCGAACAAAGATTGATGGCAGATTGTCTCATCATGGTCTTATCCAACTCCTGGTCCAAGAATTGATGAAGAGGAGAAATATGGCATGGGATTATTTCTTATTTTGGAATGGTTTTGAAATAGGCCTGCAACCAGAAGAAAAGGGAAAGTCTCTTGCTAAAAAAACCAGCACACCAAGGAGTGGAAAAAAGGAGAGAAGGGATATATCCCCAGCAACAGTAGAAAAACCTCCTTACTCCTCCAAATCGAAGAAGGTCAAAAGAAACTTGGATTTCAGTGGACAGGGCTAGGAAGTTACACCAAACAGTGAGAAAATATTGAACCTGCCCTACTCAGATTCAGAAGAGGAAAAAGAGGAATGTGCACACCTAGCATTTCAAGTTGTAGCAGAGATTGAAGAACTCCCATCACCTACACCAAAAGAGCAAGATGAACCAATAGAGAAGGATTCCTCTAGAAATCCCAAGACACAAAGGATAAATTAGTTGCTTAGGCAAGTGTATGAGATGGAAATTTTAGAAAGAGAGATAAAGAAAAACAATGCTATACTGACCAAGAGGAATAAGAAATTGCATAATTATTTCCTGGAGATGAGAGGAAGATACATCTTTCTCAAAAGAAGAAACCTAAGATTCATGAAGGACAACACTAGGCTGTACAGAATGATTAGGCTTTAGAGACTGCAAATGAAGGAGGCCAAGAAAAACCCTATCACCCACCTCACATTGGAAACCCTAGCTAAAGCTGCAGTAAGCCTTCAGCCTCCAGAATCAAGATAGGCTGCTGTTAACCTTCCTAACACAGAGCCCGCTGAATAAGAAAGATAGCAGACAAACTTGAAAGAACAATTTTTGAGGTGGCCTAAGAATTTTTGAAAAACAGGGATTTCGGTGGCTTAGGCAGACGTTGAGGCAGTTCATTAGCTACCGAAAGCCCCGCTTTCGGCAGCTAACAGTTCTGATATTTTGGCCTCTTAACCAGCGAAAGTAGAAAGAGGCATATGATCAAATTTTGACAAGAAGGACTAGTTTTGGGTGAACCAGAATAGCTCAGGGACAAAGTATAAAGATGAAGGATGCTGAAGAAAACATTAGGGAAGGTATGCTTCAATTTTGCTATGACACAAAAGAAGAAAAGGTCACCAACACTCAACTGTCAAAGTGAAACAATGAATTGACCAATAGAGGACCAATGGCAGTGATTTTCAGTACTTACTTTAGTTATCAGAAGGTTCAAACAGTGAACGAATTCTACAGTTAGTTAGACTAGTAGTTAAATTAGGGTTTTTGACCTAATTATGCAAAAACAATTATTTTGTCTATTTTTAGTAAATCAGATCCAATTTTTCAGGATATGAATATTTTTGTAAAGGCTATAAAGTGTAAGACTTATTTTATTGAAAGGGTTCGACTTCGGGGACCTGTAGACCATTACTATTGTCAAGATTCTCATATTGCTCATGACCTAATATAAGCTCTTTTTCTATCATATGTTCAGCTTCCATTTTCTGTCTATTCTATGCTTATGCTTGAATGTGTTATTCAGGTTTATTCAGGTTTATTGATGTCTAATAGCTGTCATCCTATTGGCATATTGATGATTTGAATTACAAGTAATTTCCTTGTTATGATTAGCCATTTATATATATCTATTTTATGTATGAATCTTTCCAGCATGATAAGTTCTCCATCTCTGCACCATATTATCAAACCTCTGAATAGTGGTAGTTAGAATCCTTATCCCTGATTGAGTTTCATGCATGTCTTAAGAGTGTGAGGTTCTATAGGTTACTTGACTTCATCCATTTAGAAAACCATAAAAACATTTAAGTTACCAGGAATCCTCGAGCTGCAACCTAGAGGAGTTTCTTGGAGTGATAACAGGTTAGTTTCTCAATGGTGAGAGAACCACTTGGTTGTGATTCTAATTGATCCAATGTACTAGGAGGGACATCATAAGAATGATATCTCATTTTAATGTTCACCTCATGATCACACATGAATACATTCACATTGGAATCACCGCCCTCTTATGAGGATTTTGACTGGTTTCCCCCTGGAGGAGATACCAACATTGTAGCCACCATTTGATGATGGTGATGCAGAAAATTTTGTATCAATATAACATATTGTTGTTTCCCATTTTCTTGAGATGGATTCAGTGCATCTCCTTACCCAAAGTTAGCATTCTGCTTACTCGTGTATTCCTTTTTATTTCCTCTAAGTTCCATGGATTGAACTATGAGATCCTTAGGAGTTTGGGAAGGATTAAAATTTTACTTACCCTTGTACTTATTCTTCTCCACCCTAAGGTTCATAGATTGAACTATGAGGATTTCAGAAGCTAGGGAAGGCTTGGCATATTGCTGCATATCCTGGAAAACTATAGGTTGTGAAGTCTGAACAAACATTTGTCCCGTTTTTTGAGTAATCTTATTAGGGTTGTTGATAGAACCCATCATACCATTGGCATAAGGTCCATGTGATGGAATAGATGGATCGAATGTAGGTATTGCAGTCTGGTTCCAAAAATATGGGCTACTTTCTATAACTTCACCACTCCATTGTGGAATGGGATTCATGGGTGGATTTCTCCCTTACGGGGTCAGAATCCAAAGAGATTGGATATTTCTTGGAATATGACCACACCATTGATGAATGAGTGGATTTCCCCCTTGTGGTGTTAGAATCCAGTGAGATTGGTTATTTACTAGAATTCAACCACTCCATTGTGGTGGTCCTTGGGTTTTATTAGCATTCCAAGGTGGGTTTCCCCTTGCAAAGTCCGCCCCTAATAAGCTTGGGTACTTCTCGGAACAAGATCAATGGGTGGATTGTCTCCTGATGGAGATACGTACCAAGAAGATTGGTAACTTCCTAAATATTGAACACTGGGTGGGTTTCCTCTTGATGGATTTGGGTCCCAAGAATATTGGTTACTTACTAGAACCCGACCATTCCATTGATTATGTCCTTGGTTTTGATTCTAATTCCAAGGTATGTTTCCTCCTTGTGGAGGTTGGATCCAAAAAGATTGATTACTTCCTAGAATCTAACTAATGGGTGGATTTCCCCCTTGTGGAGGTAGGTACAAAGAGGACTGGTTACTTCTTAGGTCCTTACCACACCATGGTAGTTTTCCTTGGTCTTGATTATCATTCCAATATAAGTTTCCCCCTTGCAGAAGATGGCTCCAAAAATATTGATTTCTTCCTAAAGCTAACTACTCCATTGCAGAATGGGGTTTATAGGTGGAATTACCCTAGGCATTGTGCTAGGATAAATCAAAGGATGACCCTCTGGGGAATTTCCTCCCATCAGTGAAGGATAATTTCGATTGGCATTTTTGTTTCAGGATGCATTATTTCCTCCCAGAATATTAACATTCCAAGGTAAAAGGTTTCTCCCAGAAGTAGAACCTAGACAACTATTGTGTGTGCTAAGAGGATTTTGATAATATCCCACAACCATTTGAGGGTGCATTTATATGGTCCCTTCAACTCCCAACAAATCCAAAGGGTCAAGTGTAATGTTTTGCATATTATTCCAAATTTCAAAAAGACTAACTAGTGACTCACTTTTCTTAAGTATGATTGAGTTTAAAGGATGTTCCAAGGGTGGATTTATGTGAGCCAATGTGTGATATTATATTTTTTCAATTTCAACTAAAGTAAGATAATCAATTCCATCTATGTTTCATCCATGGTGTGACAAATTTTGAGAATCAGTTTGACGTTGTTCTTCTCTAGTAGCATTTGATTGGGTATGTGCGTACTTTAGTTTCAAAGTCGGAAATATGTGGTTCATGTATATGCCTCCACAATGTAGTGGATCCCTCAAACTTTGGTAACTTGCCTCGCTTCCATTTTGATGAGCGGATCGGGAGATTAGTTGCTTTTAAGTTTGATAAAAATAATTGTTTATTAGAGTTATATCAAAATACAGTCAAACAATCCCAAAGGAAAATAGACTCAACAAAAATCAAAGTGTCCACACATCTAAAAATTTCCTATGATAATTAGCAAGCAAACCTCTTTCCAAATAACCAAACTTTAGTGAAAATATGGATTCTAGAGAGCCTTCAAAAACTAGTAGCTCCCGAGGGACATCACACCTCAAAAATTACTAAATAGTGAAGGTATGAGAAACAATTACAATGTCCTTCAATCACCAAGGGTGCAAGTGTTATCTCTTGGCTACTCACCCTCCCAAGGAGATGAAACAACCTCGTGTCTATCCCAGGTATTGCAAGTTTCCCCCACTCACAATAACCTGTGTGATTCCCTAGGAATTGAAACTATTGTTACCACTTCACAATTAGTGGCCGGGTAGGATAGTCGCCAGTCTAGGATAACTCACATAGACTAGATTTTTCAAGAAAGTGATGTCACTCTGAGGAATTGTCACTTAACTTAAATATTGTAATGTGTTCATATCCCACCAAATAAGCAAGAGGGGGGGGGGGGGGGGTACCACCCTTACTAATTCAGATTGACCTCATTCTTAACACATGTGTTAGAAGAAATTTCCTAGCATGCACTCTTTGCTACTTATGGATTTGATTCTCTTTAATAAATACTAGTTTCAAAGTTTTGTGGCCTTGAAGTGTTAACTCTCAAATATTATTCCAATCCCCTAGCCTAATCTATGTTGCTGATATAAAAAATAATCTTGATAGATTTTAGATTAAGCGTTGATTTTAAGGTATTTTTCTTAGCTTCGAGGAAGGATGGTGAAACTGGTGGTGTTTGTCACTCAAAATGCTCAACCAATCAAATGCACAATGCTCACTATTATTTCCTTTATTTCAATGAACTTCTATACTATGGAAGAGTAAGGGGTTCTTTGAGATCCTTCAAACATGCATATTGCAAAATAAAATCACTTTTTGCAAATTTGAATAAAGAAGTTTTTGATTTTTTAGAAAGTGTTCAAGAGGTTGGATTCAAACATAAGATGTGTTCAATTTGCTTCAACTATCACTAATTGGAAACATAAAATGTTTGAATGTCAATGTTTTTCCTATTTCTAATAAGTCTCTTAAATTGATGTTTAAATGTAGGATCATGATTCAATTTTTATTTTTCAATTGCATTATGTTTTCTTTCTGAATGTTGAATTTAATGTTCCAAATTGATGGTTTGAAAATCAATGTAAAATTCTAAATATATTTCGAAATTCTAAAAATGACAAGCATTTCCACTTGAGATCCGCTTTCATGTTCACAGGACCACCCAAAAGTGCAAGTGAAGAGGATACTCATGGCTCGACAATATGCTTCAAAACTTCAAAAGATTCCTATTACACTTGAGATCCCTATTTCTCGTTCATAGGACCACCCGAAGGCGCAAGTGAAGAGGATACATAGGGCTCATATTTTTTCTCAAAAATAAAAATACACTATGACACTTGAGATCCCTATTTCTCTTTCACAATATCACCTGAAGGTGCGAGTGAAGAGGATACTTAGGGCTCGAACACAACTTATATCAAGACTTTTGCAAATAACGAACAAGGTCCTTTCATTGTGTTTGAACTGATCTTAAGTGATAGGTCCATATATGAATTTGATTTTAAAGGATGATATTAAAAGTGTCTTAGTTGTGATTTCAAGTTGTGTGGTAGGTCAACAAGTTCACATGAATTCAAAATTCATGGCCTAAAGGTTCATAAATCGAAACAATGTGTTGTGTTCTTTAGTTTTTCAACAATTTCCTTATGCAAATATGTGATTAAAATGACAAAATTTTAGATGTTCAAGAATGAAATAAAGGACCTAAATGGTAAAAATGTCATAAATTTTCATATCTGATCATTCTTTTAAAGAAAAATTTGAACAACACTAAAAAAAACTACTTCTGAAAGTGATTTTTTCCTAGTTTTTAAGGAGGTTTCCAAGCCTTCCAAATTTGAGGGAAAATGTCCCTAAATCCTTCAAAAATGCTGCTAAAAGGTCATAATAGGACTCAAAATGTGTTTTGGATGTCAAATAAGATTCTGCAAAGTCTAAAGTGAACTCAATCCAAGGCTAAAAATCAGTCATCTCATAAATTTTCAATCTCAAGCCGAACACACACAAAACTTTAAAATCCTTCAAAAATCCCTAAATACTGGTAAAAGAGAGGTAACTACTGTCCAAAACCTCTATGAGGATATTCGTAATACATATACAATAGAAAAAATAAAATCAAATGATCCAGAATTGAAGAACCAACCATAAAAAAATCAAGATCCATGACTATACCTCACTGTGGGTACCACACTACTGTAATGAAGCACAGAGTGGTGGAACCACATATTGGTAAGCCAAAAAGGGTGTTTCTAGGGTGGTAACACTTTGTATACACTAGAAAAGGGTGTTACCAAGATGAAAGGAGGAAAAACACTAGATCTGGGACAAATTTCTTGAAAAATGGAAAATTAAGGGTTTCATCAGGCCGGGTTTGACCTCCAGAGTTGAATTAAATCCTTCAGAGAACAATATAAATCATGAATTAATAGAATTAAAAGGTAATAAAAACCCAAACAAGGGGAAAATCTCAAGAAAACTAGTTTAAAGAGAAGAACCCCTTAGCTCCCCAGTGCAGTCCCCATTCTATTAGTGTAGTATTCTACAACTAAAGCTATATCATACTCTCCTATTTCTATTGGGTGGGTGAATCCCAATTGACAGAAAACAAATAAATTATCACAATAATACTAAGATATTAAATCTTCATTCATGGAGTTTGAGAAGGGAAGGAAGGGAGGAGAAAAAATCTTGTAGACTTGACGTTTGAAAGAGTTTCTTGATGGATGATCTTGTAGCCCTTTGAATCTCCTTCACACCTGCAAATATCACCACAAAAATAATTCCTACTATCCCACCAAACTATCTTTAAGAAATATAGGTTATATCTACTTTCCTACCAATTCTACATCAACATAAAACTTGAAGGGAAAACATTGAATAAGAATTGGTAAAAAAATGAATTGATTCATAATAGATGGACTTGGAGAAATACTTACAACCATTGAAAGTGCCTTCCTTCTCCATAGCCTATACCTAATCCTCTACCATTCCTGTGTTTGATGCCTAAAAACTTTGTAATAGAAAAGTGATTTCTAGCCCTCAATTCCTCCAGCATGCCCTTTCTCTCTAATTTGTCTCCTCTAATTCACCTCATATGCCTTCCTTATATAGGATTGGGGTTTGTGCACCCAATGTCTTAACCATGAATGTGAGATTAGGATTTTTGAAGCTTTTTTATTATTTCCTTCAAAAAACCCACTTTACCTAGTTTTTAGGCATCAAACTTAATTTTCAATATTTTTAGGACAATTAATACCTATGTTAGGAATATTTTTCCATTGTGTGAGTTATATGAACTAGGTTTTGGCCCTTAAGTGGTCATGGAATTGGTCTCTTTAGAGACACTTTTGTATTCAAACATTTCTTACTTTGTGGAAGTAGTGGTTAAAAGAGAGATTGAAGCTCTCAATTGTTCCAAAATTTTGATATTCATGTTGTGGGTGAAATAGAAATATGTTTTCAAACCAACACTCTCAAGGGTGTTAATTTTATTATTAACAAGACCGGTCGTGACCGTGTCAACAAGTACTATAGGATTTTGGTACCCTAATGGACCAAAACTATGTCTTAAATGTGAGTGACAAAGGGGTGTTATTTGGATGCCTATCCCCAGTGTCCTAACTTAACTACAAGATTGTTTTGGTCCTCAAACGAGGTTACAATGTTGGTTGAGTTAAGTTGATTTTTAGGCTATCTTGGGGTCATGAACCAAGAATTTTACTTTGGGGTGTGAGATGTGTGCATAAGTTATGTGTAATTTATAAACCCAACGATGTCATGACCGATATGCAAATGCAGATAAATAACAGTAAATGATAGTAAATATCATGCAAAATAACTAATTCCTCCAGAAAATAATATGTACACAAGTAAATGAGCACATACAGGGGGTATAAACTACCAATATTGACTAAAGGGGATCACATACAAGGATAATAAGACTACAAAACAAAACAAGGGGATGTAATGGATCGAATCTGAAAAGAAACAGGTTGGAAAGAGGTAGAACACAGACATGGGGTCTGGAAAAAGGGTCTCAAACACCGGAAAGGACTGAAAAAATGTAAGTTGCACATGTCGATGAAATAGGTGCGATCAGGGTCACACAAAACTGTAAAAAATAGCCACGAACAAGACATAAAATCAACATAAAGGCTTAGTTACACAAAATAGGGGTTTATGCACATCAACTCACACAAAAATGGGTCACAGTAGCACTTGGGATCGCTCTGGGAGCCTGGACAAGTACGATCTGGAGTTTTGGTCAATGCCACACTTGTCGGGGTAGAAGGCACGACCTAGGCCATGCTTATCCGACAAAAAGGTGTAACCTAGTCACAATTTTTTGTCGGATAGGTGCGATTTGACTGAAACTGAGGGTTTTTATAGAAAAAGCTGTCGGGTTGGGCCCAGGGGGTAGGAACTGTGTCATGACTAGTTCGTATCTACCACAGGGGGGGTGAGATCTATGACAGTTGAAGGTGATCAAGTAAAAAAAAACCAATAGAAACACCTACAAAAATAGAGATCCGTGGGGATCGATACATTGGAGTTGCCAAAACTATAGTGGGGATTTCTCCCTTACTACGTGCAAAAGCACCTACCCTAGTTAAACTGGATCATAGAGTAGAGTTCATGGTGCGAAGGATTTCTCAAATTTGCCTTGTAACAACAAATAATAATAAGCATCAACAATAACAACAATACTTTGTTATGATTTTATATATTTTTTTCTAACTAATAAAAACAAGAACAATCATACCTTTCAATATGGGCTACTGTAGTCGTTTGAGGAAATGGTCCACTAGCTCCATGGTCTAGTTCTCCAATCATCTCACTAATGGTTGTCAAAAAATGGGGAATGGATCCAAGTGGGTATGGAGCAATCTCAACATATACCATGGGAATGATATGGAAGAAATATGGGAACAATGGTAAAAGGTGAAAAGGTTGACGAAGAGTCAAAAGTTTCAGGAATCTCTGTGGGCAGACCTTCACAATGTATTTATAGGATGATCCAAGATTTTTTTACCCATGGTATTTTGTTGTGCATGGTATTTTTCCATGGTTTTTGACCCATTCTCATTTTAGGGGTTTTTGGTACTTTTTGGAGAGAGTGCCGGGATAAGTCACAATGCTCAATTTCGCTTCATTTATGGGGGAAGGAATAATAATGTTTTGGACCATATTTAGTGGAATTTTAATTGTGAATGTCAAAATGGAGGAAATAATGGTGGGATAATGATGTGTAATTATGGTTTGGACCATATAGGTCAACATTTTTTTTTGTTAGCAGAAGCAGTGGCTGAAAATGCAGCACACGCTCAATGATGAGGAGCTGGATGCCATCGTAGAGGAATGGCTTGAGCAATGGAAAGTTATGGTCATCAAAGAACAATTGTCGGATCTAGAAGATGAACCATTGATAGATATACCAAAATATCAAGAATTTCCAAAGGAAGAAGAAGATGAAGAGAAATCGCAGGACAAAGCATCATCGACAACTCCAATGGAGTTGAAGATCGACAAACAACAACAAGCAGTAAGGACAAAGAACACATTCGAGCAAGGGGAGGGGAGTAGAACTACCACACTTCTTGAGGAGAAAATGAAAAATTTATTGGAAACAATAGCTATAGTGGAAAACGAGAACCAAGCGAAAGTTACACAACATGAAACTGGATATTTTCATAAGGTAACACAACTACTATAGATGGTCACGAATGCAGTAACTATGAAAAAGATACCATAAGGAGGAACATCACAAATAATAGTCAAATTATATATTGGCATGAAGATGAGACTAGTGCAAATATTACCAACTCCCATCGCGACAGGGGATGGAGATTTGGATGCCACATTACAAGGGCATGACCTCATCAGTTTCGATTTCGACAGGATACCGATGTTTATGCTGGAGTGCATTCTTAATGCAGTAAATGAGGAAATCATTGATTGGGAGAAAATAATTGATGATCAAATGGTTCGCTATAAACAACAAGTGCAAAGAACTGAAGAGGAGCTTCAACAACTCAAAAAAAAGAGAGAGGCTATAATCAATGAAAGAATAAAGGCTTTCGAAGATAGGAGAATACTGGAGCATGTAGTCTCTTTGGCATGTAGAGATGCATATGAAATTAGTCTATACATGCTTGCAGAGGAAAAAGCATCGAGGTTAGGAAAAGTTGTTGTAGACCTACGAAGAGAGAATGAGGAGTTATAGGCCGGGGCGGTACCCCAAACACAACCCAAACAGGTTGCAAAAAGTAATGAAGTGATAGAAGGACGTTGTGACAAATATCATGGAACTGGAAAATGCATCTCAGGTAATCGCAGAAGACATAACAATATTTTAAGGAAGTCTACTACAAGATGACTAGTTGAACCAGCTGAATGTGGAACTTAGCGAGGTAGAATCACAACTTGATGTTGGAAAGGGGTTTTGGATACATGAGTTGTGCAACATCACAGATACTGCACAAGCTCAAAGACACCGCACAAGTGGAAGATGGTGCACTAGATAGAAATTGAATATTTTATGTAATTTTGTGTCACCTTTTGTAGTTTTGGACCATATTTTGCAGATATTAGTCATTATTTTGTAGAATCAGTTAAGAAATAGTTAGAAGTTGTCTAAGTGGACCTCGAATGTAAAGGCGCAAGCCTATAAATAGATGTTGAATCGCAAGTATTAGAGATCAAAGTTGAATATCTTTAAGGATCTATTATTGATATTTTTTTAGCGAAGAATTTGAGCTTGGTGAAGAATATCTTTGAGTATCTGACTGAGATTTGTCGATCTGTGAATTGTGAATTTTGAGCAGAAGCAATATGACAAGGTGTAAGTTTATCTGAATTACTGTGTTTTTTTGTTTTTTTATTTTCTATGACTCTATGATGAATGTTATGTGAATGTGCGACATAGATCTATGACGTGGTGTTTTCCTGCTTTAGATGATGTTATTTTATTGGATCTGTTTGCGCATCAGTATATTTACTGTAATTATAATGGAATGATGTGATCTGTTGAAGAATAATGATGAATGATTATGTTAATGCATGAAGTGAATGATTAGATTTGTTTATGTTGCGCTAAGTCAATAAGCAGATGCACATGGTCCCTTCCTATTATGCGGAAATTGGTTCTATCAGCTCTCACTCGAACATATTGGGTGAGACTTCATCCGTTCTACGGGTGTTGCCGGACGGGGTAAAACCTGTCTAGGATGGTGCTCACTGTTGAGTCAGTAAATTTTTCCTTCAATTTTTGGTTTATTTTCTCCAGTTTTGGTTTGTTTTTCAATCTACCTCAGTTAAATTTTTGGTTTTAATTTCCAGTTTTGGTCTCCTTAGAAGCTCTATGGGTGATTGAATAGGTTTTGAGCCCCATCTTTTAGGTTTTATTTAATTTTTATTGGTTTTTTATATTTTGAAAGGGGTTAAAGAAGGTCAAATTTTCAAAAGTTGATTCATTAATGTGTTCAGAGAGTAGTTAGACTTGTTTCTTAAACTTAGCAATTCTCTAAACCTCCGACAATTTGGCAGAAAGTTGAAAAACTGCGAGAATTTGGCTTAGCAATTATTCTTGTAGCGCTGGACAAAATTTTAACAAAGGGCGCGCTACAAAAATATCGCAGCCCTTTGTTTTTTCAAAATTCAAACAGATTTCAATCATGATTGCAATATGAGAGGGTCTAATCGCATTTTGAGAGTGTTTTGCTACGTGTAAGTTGCAGAACTAGCATGATTTCAGGTGCTTCTACGTGGTGAGAGAATCATGGTCATCGTGAACCCAAAGGCGGTTTGGTTTGACAGTTAGCAGCAAATATCGGTCTTATGTGGCATGATTTGCCTTTTGCATGCACTGATAGAGGAAAAGAGGGTTCGTGAGGTAACCTTAACCGCTACAAAACCGGATACGCCCGCTGGGAAACAGAGTGAGGTTATATGAAGTCATGGGAAATTAGGGCTTCATGATTTGGTTGTTTGCAGTCAAATTGCACCCTGAAGGACACTTGTACATCCAAGTTGCTGTTATTGGAGAATCTCTAAGGGAAGAAACACGACCAGTGAAATGGGAAAAGGCCTTAAGCGAGCTCCAAACATATGCCACATGTGTCCCTGTTCTAGTTCACAGGTTTTTGCAGAGGCAGAATTTCTGTTACAACTAGTTAACCGTTGGAGCAAAACAGCGAAGTCGATCGCCATAACAAACCTCAATTTCGGCTAGGAAAGCTGAAAAGCAATGGAGCTTTCGGAAAAATCGGACAGCAGAGGACTCGTAAGGACTCCATCTCGTCTCGAATTGATACCCAATGACGGGCTGCCATTGTTACCCCTCACTGCAGAAATGATCAACAAAGAACGAGACGACAAAGCCCGCCTGGTAGGAGATCAGCTGGATTATGGTGATGATGTTTGTGGTATTGTGTTAAGTGTTCGCTTTGGGGAGGATATTCTCAGTGTTTGGAATAGCCAGGGTAATTATGTTTGCCGGAAAATCGCTGCAACTTCTGCGTCATATACAAAAGGAGCCAGGAATACTATGATCCCAAATCGATCAATGTTGGAGCTTGTATTTTCACTTGCACAAGAATGGGTTGCTCGCAGTGATGAGGAGATTCTTGAAGCCACACTTAAGGAACTCTCGAAACTATTTCCAGATGAAATTGCAGATGATGGAAGTAAAGCAAAGGTTTTAAAGTATCATGTTGTTAAAACTCCAGGGTCCGTCTACAAGACAGTACCCAATTGTGAGCCTTTTCGTCCTCTGCAGAAGTCGCCTATAAAGGGATTTTATTTAGCTGGTGACTATACAAAGCAGAAATATTTAGCATCGATGAAGGGCACACCTGAGGATTCACTGAGGAGCTTTCAGTACCTGTCTGTAGATTCAGGACAGAAGCAGTGATAAGTAATTGATCTGATTCTATGATTTTTTGGGGGAGATTAATTAAAAGGGCCTGTTCTAGCTTGGTTTCATACATCTGAGGACGAGCAGTTAAGAGACAATGGAAAGCAGCCGAAGAGAACGCGTGCTTGACCAAGCATTTTCTCAATGGGCCTTATTTTAAATTGTTGCTTGCTATTCGTCATTTCTTGAGCATGTAATACATAGTCAACTCAGACAGCATACAACAAAACCCCAAGCTTCTATCCTGATTAGCTGTTTTGGTTTGTCTATTTTACATAAAATACATAATAATAAAAAACGATCTCAGTACTTTCCAGGCAACTGCCAAGCTGTTGAGTTTAATGTATTTGTATCAGTCTTTTCCTCAGAATGCTCGTGTCTATCCATTTCTGGCCTGGACTTCCAAATCAGAATACTTTGATATTAAAGTCTGAAGTAAGAGGAGACAAAATGGATTAGTGACTTGTTGTAAAGGGAATAATCTATTTCTTTTCAAGTTGTCATTCAGATTACGATCTGCTAAGGAAATATGATCTGATTGATATGTTTTCCAATGCTCAGTGTACAATCATATAGATATCATCTCACTAACTCCACTTAATTTCATGGGAAGAGAAGTGTATCAGAAACATTAATGGCAGTGCATCTCTTATGGAATATATCAGGCAAATGAGGGCAAAAGGTCATGCTTCTACTAGCATAACATACACTGCCCTGATAGATGCACACTTAAAAATGTGCAATTGGGATAAGGTTGAAGAAATTTTTAGTGATATGCTCAGGAATGAATGTGCACTGGATCTTGTAATATACAATATATTCTTGTTTGGTCTCTGCAAAGATGGGACGCTGGAGAGAACTTCAGTAATTCTGGATAATATGGATTTAGAATATATGCGTGTGCCTCCTCATTCAACAGAAAATGTTAATCAGGAGATTGATTCCTCCAAAGAAGATTTGAAATCTAGTATTTCTGATGGCACATTTCAAGATCCACTGCAAGAATCAGGTCCTTCTTTAGATGTTGTTTTTGTGCATGGGTTGTGTGGAGGGCCTTCCAAAACCTGGTGTGTGACAGATGATAAGTGTTCCACTACAAGTAAATCAGGCTTAGTTGAGAAGATTGATCAAGAATCTGGAAGAGAAGGAGCATGTTGGCCTAGAGAATGGCTTGCAGCTGATCTTTCTCAAACTCGCTTACTCACAGTTAAATATAAGACAAATCTATCTCAGTGGTCGGGAGCTACACTACCACTTGATGAAGTGAGTTCAATGCTGCTCAATAAGCTAGTTGCAGCAGGTGTTGGGGATCGACCTGTTGTGTTTGTGACTCACAGCATGGGAGGTTTTGTTGTCAAGCAAATGCTATTTCAAGCAGAAAACAGAGACTCTCAACAAGGCTTGATAAAGAACAACGAATCTTCGGAGATTTAAATTATTCCACTTGGTGGAGAGATTTATTTTGCCTTTGAAAACAAGTATATCAGTCAAGAAGGAGAAGAAAGCATCCACTGATAGATATACTACAGAGCTGGAGAAGACTGTTGATCATTTGTAGCAGGAAAATAAAGACTCGCAACAAAGGTTAGATGATATGAAGAAAAAGCATAAAAGAGCCAAGAAGAGGTCTTCAAGTCTAGATGGTATATCTCTTCTTGTGGAGGCAGCGAAGGAGATCTGAGGCAGTTTGTAGTTAGTTGTTCTTTAAGATGAATATTTTGGTTTTGGTTAAGAGTTTGCTATTTTTAGCAACTTGTAATTTTTGTAAAAATAATTTTTGACTTTACCCTCCTTGGTAATTCGATGGGAGCAGTTAGAAAGTGAAACCTAACTAATTTTGAGAGGATGTCTATTTAGAAGAGTTAGCAAGTCATTGTAAAGGTTCTGGATTTTTTGGGAGCATCAGGAGGTCTGCTAGCTGATCATACTTTCAGGCTTATTCAGTGATAGGTACTGTACTCTTGTATACATTTACTGATGAAACTATGAATATATGACTCTTTCCCCTTCATTTGGTCTGTGTTGGCTTTGTTGTGAGCTTGTTTAGATTCCTAATTGACAATTTCAGTGCTGGTTAATGTGTATTTTCTGGTATTTCTTGTCCATTATGTGTGAATCTCAATACAGGCTTTTTATTGGATCTTTGTGATATATATGCATCTTTATCAGTTATATGTGTATGATTTAGTTTTGCTTATTTGCTGAATGTATTCCCTGCATGCTCTTGAAATTTACAACCACAAACACATAAACAAAACCCTAAACCCTAGTTTAAATTGAGTTTTTCTCTTGAGATTGTGTTGGCTTGTTCCCCTAGCCTTAGGAACAATTTCTGGCACAAACACTCACGAAGATCACAGTGGTTAGGGTGTTGACTGAGTGGGAACCCCTGTTGACCAGGTTTTGTTGGTTGGGTTTGTTCCAACAAATGGTTCTGTTGCGGTGTGTTGGGGCATTACCAAAGAGATTGTCCACAGTTAGAGTGTACATGCACATATTGTACTGCGATTGATCACTGTTGAGAACTATTCACAACTAATTTTGAGATGGCAAGTAGGAAATGTACAGTAGTTAGAAAACCAAAATCAATCGCAGAACTAGAATCAGCCTCCGTTACAGAATCAGGCGCATAACCAAATTCCAATTTAGAACCAAAATACAAATCAGAATGTGCGTCAACTTGTGAATCCACCATTGAACCAGAATCCAGGACCAACGGTCATGACAATTTCAGTGGAACCCAGGACGCAGGATGATGATGTTGTAGTCATCACACGTGGAGGTATAAAAATGGGAGAAGATGGGCCCCATCCACAAGTTAAGCTGCCCGGAAAGAAGAAGGCACATTTTGACATCGACGCTAAGAAAGACACATTCTTTGAAGCACACGATGCAATCAGAAGGAATCCTGGTAAGTCACCTGTTTATGAAATGGCCATTGCTTTTGATTTTTCTTTGGAGGCGGGAACATCGCGAAAACATGGTACCTTGCAGATCTTATTTGAGAGTTGTTTATAACTGGAAAAAAATCTTGATGTTATTTCCAAGATGGAAATCTTGTTGTATATTCCGAAGTGAATTCCGAAGGACAGAAGGATTCCGAAGTGAATTCTTTGCATAAGAAAAAGACAGGAAAAGAAATGCACATGAACATTCAGATTGGGGACTATGAGGTAGATTCAGTCATCTTAGATATAGGCTCATATGTTAATATACTTACAAAATAGACATGGAAGAAGATGGGGAGGCAAACACTGGGTTGGTCTCTAGTACAGTTGCGATTGGCTAATCAAGCCAAGGTTCAACCAATCGGGCATGTATCGCACCTGGTAGTGGATCTTGAGGGCATGCAGACCTACTCTAATTTCAATGTGATTGAATTCGTTGATGGTGGAGGATCCTACCTCGCATTGCTGGGGATTGGTTGGGCCAATGATAGTATCATGGGATCATGCATATAAAATTTCAAAAGATTACATCCATTCAACTGCTGATGGAGAACATGGTTGGTACAACGCTATCTCTACGTCTTATGATTCTGATGATGCTTTAGAGAACTGATAGAACTGCTTGCATGAAGTGTTGCTACGAAAACGTGACTTGATTACGTAGTCACTGTGTCACATCACGACTGAGTTACCAGTCTATGGAGGAACACTAGAGTTGTCTGAGTTTCTTGTTGCATTTGAAGATAAGGTGACAGAACCACAACGGTCACTGGAATTGAAGGAAGCGCTGAAGGCTACTTCAACATGCTAGTGGGTGACCCATGTCGATCACTGCATGGTTGCAATGTAGAAGGCTAATGACAGTCTACTTTGGAGATGCAGAAGTATCTCACATAGGAAGATATGATGGGAGGAAAAATCCTAGTGATCATCTAATCAAGTGTCAGACTTTGTGGGTATGGTGACCAAAGGATGAATGGGTCCATGCATTAATCCACACGTTGGATGAAATTCCATGATTTTGGTATGTATTAGCTAAGCTGCACAGAGAAATCACCACTTTGGAGGAGCTGACAGTTTTCTTTAATCACACCTTCAGTTTCGCGGATGCCAATCCGAATGTTCATAATGCACTACATATTATCTATGATGTTGTCCTGCAGGTGGTTCTGATCGCATATCCAATGGATCCGCATGCACATTGTCACATGCAATCGATGATGGAATGTTATAATGTGTCAATTGATCTAGATGATGATGATTGAGGAATATCAACATTCCGAAAACAAAAGGGAGTCGGGATGTCACAGCGCCAGATATGCCGAAGGATCCCGTGAATTAGTCACTAAAAATAAGGAAGGTCAACATTGGGATAGAGGATAACCTGAAGTTTTCTAGTGTTGGAGATTACTGGGATCACCAATGGATGCTGGAATAATTGAGCTAGTTGAAGAATTAGAATGGATTAGTCCAATGGTGGTCCAAGACAAGAAAACAGGTGAAGTTCAAATCCACGTTGATCTGAGAAAATTGAATGATGTGTGTATACATGATCCATTTTCGACACCATTCACTAATGAAGTTCTAGAAGGAGTTGGTGGTGAGGAAATGTATTATTTCACAGATGGATTTTCTAGATATCACTAGATTAGAATCTCCAAGGAAGATCGCCACAAAACAACATTTGTTACTAAATGGGGTTGTTTTCAGTACACGATGATGAATTTTGGGTTGAAGAACGCACCTACGATATTTTCCCGGGATGTTTTCGCTGCATTCAAATATTTTATTCAAAAGTTCTTGCAAGTTTACATGGATTATTGGACAGTATATGGATTGATCATATGCCATTTGGAAAACTTGTGACTGATGCTAGAAAGATTTCGACAACATCAGATCGCGCTGAACTCTTAGAAGTGTATTTTATGTGCACCATTTGGGATAATGTTGGGTCACATCGTTTGCAAGAAAGGACTATTGGTGGACTCTATGAATATTGCGTTGATATTGAGATTTCCACCACCTACAAATGTGAAGATGCTCAGAGCGACGTTGGCACATACAAGGTACTATCACAAGTTCATACGGGGGTATGCCGCGATCACAACATTGATGGAAAAGTTGTTAAAGAAAGATGCAACATTTGTATGGAGTTAAGAGTGTCAAGGGAGTTTCAACACACTAAAAGCCAAGATGTCTTTGGCACTGATACTAGTTTTTCTAGATTGAAATAAGGAATTTAATGTTCATGTGGATGCATCATCTGTTGCACTGGGAGTAGTGCTTGTGCACCCAGGAGAAGAAGATCTAGGTCACCCGATTTATTTTGCTAGTCAAAAGCTGTCATATACAGAGAAGAACTATATGACCACAAAATGGGAAGGTCTCATGATGGTATATGTGCTACAAATGTTTAGGAATTACTTATTGGGTGGTCATTTTAAGATGTTTACAAACCATTCTTCTTTGAAGTACCTATTCAATAAGCTTGTGTTGGGGGGGAGATATGTTGCTGGCTACTTCTCTTTCAGGATTTTGATTTTGAGATAATTTTGAAGCCAGGTGGCTTGAATGCTGGCCCTAATCATTTATCCCAAATTGAGACAGGTGAAGACCCCATAAATATTGAAGATGGACTGCCAGATGCGTAGTTGTTTAGATTCAACATGATAGATGATTATTATGATCAAATAATTCAGTTTCTAGTGATGGGAATCACCCCAGAGGATTTCACAACAAGTATGAAGAAGCAGTTGGTGGTTAAGGCCTCAAATTTCTAGTTGATCATTGGACAACTGTACAAACTAGGACCAGATGAGATTTTGTGGAAATGTGTCCTACCGCATGAACACGGGCATATTTTGGCAGAAGTACATGCGGGCGTTGCTGGTGGACATTATGGAGGACAAGCCACTATGAGAAAGGTGCTTCGTGCAAGGATTTGGTGGCCCACTCTGCATAATTATGCGACAAACTATGCGAGGAGTTGTGATTCCTATCAACGAACTGGAAATCCATCGACAAGAGATGAGATGCTGCTTGTACCTTAGGTTACATTGCAACCTTTTGATAAATGGGCCTTAGACTCTATGGGGCCAATAAACCCACCTGGGAAGAGGACTAGTGTGAGGTACATCAATACAGTGACATACTACTTAACAAGATGGGTAAAGGCTGTACCGGTTGTGGATTGCACCGCTGCGACATCAACAAGGTTCTTATTTGACAACATTGTGACACGGTTTGGATGCCCAAGGATATTGATCAATCACAAAATAAGCACATTGACGAAGGAGATACAGATACAACACAAGAAGAGTACCTTGTATCATCCATAGGTGAACGGGATAGTGGAGTCATTCAAAAAAGTATTGGAGCATGCGCTTACAAAGGTATGTAATGCAAATCGCGATGACTGGGACCCGAATATTCCAGCAGTATTATGGGCATATTGAACCACTTGCAAAATATTGATGGGACAGACACCATTTAAGTTGGTGTATGGGCAAGAAGCAGTCATGCCTATGGAGTACATTGTTTTGAGTCTGCGTATTACTGCAACAATTAGCATGGATGATGAAGCAGCACTGGAAGAATGACTGGACCAGTTAGTATAACTTGAGGAAGACCAATTTGTTGCAGGTTTCCACCAACATGTTGAAAAGGAATGACATATGGCTTGGCATGATTGCCACATAAAGAATAAACAGTTTCAGCAAGGAGATTTGGTGCTGCTATACGACAACAAGTTCATGAATCATCCAGGTAAGTTGTAGATGCATTCGTTAGGTCCATATCTTGTTAATTCCATTAATTTAGGAGGTGTGGTCCAACTACAATAGTAACATGGTGCAGCGCTACCAAAGATAGTGAATGGTAGCAAGCTGAAGCCCTATAGGATGGGCCCAGAACTGCGCGGTGCTTGAGGCACTATGCATTGAAATTTTTTTAGGTAAGATGATGGATGGAAGGAAGGCATACTAGGAGGGAGTGGATGTGCAAGAATATGAGTCAGTAGGGCAGTTAGAAGGTCATGTTGCGACAGTTGTAGGGCTACGCACAAAGTCAAATCAATAATAAATACAGATAGTTAAAAGCAGTTAACCAATGACACTTGTGGAAGTGACGCGTAATGATGGAGGATTCGATTGTTGAGTTGGAAAAATCGATGACGGATTCCGGTAGTTAATGCATGATTTGGTCATGATGATTGCATTGATTTAGTAATGATGAGCATGAGTTGATTTGGAACTATAAGAGAAAGCTCGACGCGGTCATAAGATACCATTGTGAAGAGTTGAGTTGAGCTACAAAGCTGCCAAGTTGTAGAGCGAGTTGTCAAGAAAGGTTGAAGAGGTTAAGGAAGTTGTTAAGTCTAGAGAGGGTACGTGACTGTTAAGCCTTGAGGGGAATTGGTGCAACATGCAGATTAACCTAGACACAGTAGAGATTTCAAGTGAGTGAGATTCATTGATCAGACCAGTCACAATTGTGGAAGAAGTCGCCAGTATTCGAGTCGGATCGTCGTTGCTGTTGAAGAGGAAGAGAAAGGGGCAGAATCATAGCTCTCTGGCACCACAGAAGAGACAGACCAAGATTTCAGAAAGGGCATAAGGAGAAGGAACTACACAGACAGGGCCATTGAGATCAGGAGTGGTGGATTCCACAACTTAAGCAGGGGTGTCTGTCAAGGACATCCCTAGGTATATACCTCCTAGTCGGCTTGGTGAGAAGGCTAGGAATCCCACTAAAAATATTAGGTACCATATAAGAATGTCATCGATACCAAAAGGAATGGTATGCACTTCTGACATCGTTTTGGTGCAGATGCAGATGAAATATGAAGACCACGACTTACTCGCACTAGAGGATGTTTCGTGCAAACCATATGTGCCAATGGTAGTAGTTAGAGGACTGGGCACGCGGGCTGGATAGAGCTAGATTACTCAGGTTGATCAACATGCCGCACTTTGGGTAGCCGACTAAAGTTAATGCATGCATGAAGCAGCTTTTGGCATGCTTCCATGGATTATTTCTGTGGTTGGACACACTAGTTGAATTCACGATGGGGTTGATTTCAGAGATAATGAGGTTTCCAAAGGATGGGCCATACCCCTCACAATATTTCCATGACAAAGATAATGACAAGAAGCTGGCGGTGACAATGAAGAAGCGCTATGATCTAGAGTGCGATGGGAGGGCATACCAAATTGATAGCATCAATGACCACATCATGCGCATCGATGCAAGTAATTTTTCCAATAAAGTGGCCAGGAAGAACTGCCCCGTCCAATGCAATTCAGGGGTGGTCGCATATGCTGAGTTATGTGTGCAAGGCATACCGATGAACTGGTCACTTTTTCTCATGAACCAGTTGGCAGAGGACACAGTCGTGGTGCAGGTGGGTGAAATACCATTCACATACAGTTGGATACTTATCTTGATCGCATTAGTGGCTTGGATGGAGCCAGATGACTACCAACACATGGATGTAAAAGTGAGAGAAGATTGTAAGGTTGCACGATATTAGAAATTACGATGGGTAAAAGAACCTGAAAGGTTAGAGGATTGTTCGATCCAATTTTGGATCTATTGGGAAGCGCTACAGGAGGTAGCGGTAAAAATTACAATATTGTCAAAGGAAGCCATAGTAAAGTATCAAAGGATTGTGCGGTTCAAAATCAGACCACATTTTATTCATGTCCAAGTGCAGCGTGACTTAGACAAGCAATGGTTGTCGATGCGGTACAAGGTGTCTGATGCAGAGCTGGAAGCAATGATTAATGATTGGCCTACAGAATGAAGAGAACCAGTCAGTTTAGAATAAGTCTCGACAGGACCTCCGGTAGATGCACGTGATGATCCTATGTGCAAAGATGACCAACAGATTCACCAAGAATATGATGAAGAATCGTCGACAAAGACACCTACTGACCCAGAAGCACAACACATATTCAACAAACTAAGAACAAAAGGGTGCATGGACCAGGCTGCAAGTAGTAGCACCATGTCCTGCAATGGAGGAGCAATTGAATCGACTTGTTAAAGCCGTTAATGATGCAAATGATGTGGCAACAAAGGAAATGAAGAAATCAACACAAGATGGCTTTGCGGACATAAGCACAAAATTGGATTCTTTATACAATGTTGTTTTGAAAAGAGTACCAGAAATCATGAATTTGTAGGAGTTCGTGTCAATCAGCACTAAGCCCCAGGTTAGGAATGTTCAACTTCCCCCAACTATGATTGATGCTAGAAGTGAGGACTTGAATACCTCCCTACAGCAGTTGCAGAAAATTTCATTGGATATTAATGCTCTATCCACGCAGAAGTTGGTACACATGCAGCGTGTTTCCAACCAGGAGTTGGTAGACCAATAGAAAGAAATAGGCGATCAATTCATGTGGTCGTAAGAGAAAGAGGAGAAAGCACAAAAATAGGTTGATGAATTGAAGCAAGCACAATAGAAGTTGATGGAAGAGAAAGCGTAGGAAATTGAGGCACTCAAGAAAGCACAAGAGGAATTATGGGTGAAGACTGTCGAGGAGATCACAGAGCTGAAGAAGGAAATAGATCACCTCATTGTTGAGAAGGCACATCTTTTTGACATCCAAGTCAAGTTGGAAGAGGTAGTTGCATATGTCTTCCAGCATGTCTTGGAGAGTACCACGGAGCTGGACACAATATCCATAGCAAAGTGACTCATGGCCACTATTTCCAAGTTGCAGAGTGAGAACAACATTTTTGGGGCTCTTGTGCAACCAACCATGCCACCAGAGCAAATGGTAGTGTGGAAGGGCGATATAGAAGAGTTGGAAACACAACTGAATGAGTTAGTGCAGGATGGAGAGAAAGTGATGGATGCAACTACACAGTTTTTGGGTAGCGTAGTGCAGGATTAGTAGTTGGAGAAACTAACTGCATAGTTTCAAGAAGCAGATAGGAAACTGGTGACCCTAAAGACATAGTTGAAAGAGATGCCATTTATGATGCATATCACCAAGGTAGAGGAGCTTAAGGAGTTGCAACAGGGGGTAGTGAAAGCAAGAGAAAGGAAACAACGATGTAGTGCACAGTTAGATGAGTTCCAAGATATTGGAGCACAAATATTAGTGAAGGTGGTTTCTGTACTGCAGGCAGCACAGGAAGGAAGAAAGGACATTGCAGAGAAGATAGTCGAACACCCAATCACCCATGACTTGATGAAAATCCAGGAGATCAATGAAAATATCAGAGGGCAGGTGAAAGAGATTACTTGGTAGCATGAATATTTGAAAATCAAGATCAATGAGTACACCATGTCCAGTTAGCGTGGCTCGAGGGAGAGCCACAAGATTGTGTTGGGGGCCTATTGGCAAGGGGTTTCAAATACATGAGTTGTGTAGCATCGCAGATGCTACGTAATCTCAAAGACACCGCGCAAGATGGAAATTGAATATTTTATGTAATTTTGTGTTACCTTTTGTATTTTTGGACCATATTTTGTGGATATTGGTCTCTATTTTGTAGAATCGATTAAGAATTAGTTAGAATTTGTCTTAGTGGACCTAGAATGTAAAGGCGCAAGCCTATAAATAGATGTTGAATTGCAAGTATTAGAGATTGGAGTTGAATATATTTAAGGATCTATTATCGATATTTTTTAGCGAAAAATCTGAGCTTGGTGAAGAATATATTTGAGTATCTGACTGATATTTGTCGATCTATGAATTGTGAATTTTGAGTAGAAGTAATATGACAAGGAAGAAGTTGATATGAATTACTGTGTCTTTCTTTTTTACTGTTTTATTATTTTCTGTGACTCTATGATGAATGTTATGTGAATGTGTGACATGGATCTATGACACGATGTTTTCCTGCTTTAGATGAAGTTATTTTATTGGATCTATTTGCGCATCAGTATATTTACTGCAATTATAATGGAATGATGTGATATGTTGAAGAATAATGATGAATGATTTTTTTAATGCATGAAGTGAATGATCAGATCTGTTTATGTTGGACGAAGTCGATAAGCGGATGCACATGGTCCCTTTCTATTCTGCTGAAAATTGGTTTCATCAGCTCTCCCTCGAACATCTCGGGTGAGACTTCATCCACTCTGCGGGTGCTGCTGGATGGGGTAAAACCTTTCTGGGTTGGTGCTTAGGGAGATCGTGGTGGTTAGGGTGTCGATAGAGTGGGATCCCCTGTCAACCAGGTTTTGTTGGTTGGGTTTGTGCCAAGACTCGAAGCATTGAGGGGATCGCTCAAGACGATGCTCCCATTAGCGCAAGTAACAAAGGCACTAGACTTGAAATAACTACAACATCGAGCCAACAAGGTGTGCACAAGGAATCAATGAACAACACACTTGGATGAGCTTCATACAAAAGTAGAACAAGTGGCACTGAAGGTAATAGAGGGAATGACATAGCTCAAGACCGAATGGGAGAAAGTACATCAGATGGGTGGAAAACACCCAACAGAACATGAGATGGAACAGTGTGCAACAATCATAACATCGACCAAAGTAGATTTTTACCAAGTCAAGGAAGCATATGAGAACTTCTAGGTGCAACTAAACACACCAGCAGCATCCAACTAAGGTGGCTTGAGGGCGAACCACAATTTTGTGTTGGGGAACTGTTGGCACAGGTCTAGAGCGCAGAAAGTATGATACCTCCAATGACGAAGAGGGAGTTGACAAGAAAAATGAAAACCATAAAGGGAAAATAAGTCGACAAACAAGGAAGTTTTGGTTAGGTTAGTTAGTAATCAGTCAATTGTACCACTTTGTAATGGCCAAGTGAGCCTATAAATAGAAATAGATTTGTAAGCATTTGGATCATCTTGATAATCAATATAGCGGGGATTATTATCATCATTGGTATCGAAGATCACACCATTGGCATTATGGTCATCATTTTTGTATCATTGTCTGTATAATTATCATTGCATAATATATGAGAAGTTTTCAAAGTGCACGCTACTCACATAGGATTAGGGGTCATACCCCTCAATTCGGTTCCTTGAAATATCACCGTCAGGTCCATATTCGACGTCATTCACCACCTTGGGAACCATACAATACCTCTGATTATGATTCAGGTTTCGATCAATCTGAACCTACTTTGTTCACCGCCCCATCTAGCCCCATGGATAGTGCCCCTCCTAACCCCTTTCATGGGGGACAGTTGGTAGTGGGATTGTGTCTGTTTCTCCCATCATTCTAGGTATCCCTTCTACCATACCTACAGGTCCTAGTCCTAGTGGGACCCTTTCCACTGCACACACTACTGGTAGTCCTCTACCCACTAGCAGTGGCCCCAATCCAACCACTGTGGTTCATACCAGATGCCCATTCATGCATGGGGGTTCCACTTCCATTCCAGTTATTCCTACCATCCCAGTGACTACTCCTATTATCAAAATTCAACCTTAACCACCCCCATTCACCCATGGGAACTACATTCCTCCTGGCACCAACAACATTGTTGGACCTTCCTGATCCACTCTCGGTTCTAATTTACCTTTCATGGCTGGTATCATCCTGCTTGGTTTGGCATGGTCTTCCAATGACCCCATTCGTCATAACCCATTATGGCCTCCCATTCTCACCAAAATCCTTTCATACATCCCTAAGTATGTGGGAAAGAAGGGAGAATACCCCCAAAACCATACTATGTCATTCCACTTATGGTGTTCATCTAACAACATAGTGGATTCTATCAGATTGTGGTTGTTCCAACTAACACTCACAAGTGTTGCGGCCAAATGGTATATTTAACTGCCTCATGCTACCTACCTAGAATTTTCCTCATTAGCCTCAATTTTTCTCCAGTACTTCCAGTTACTTGTTCAATATGATGAGGGTGTGGAAATTCTATTATCCTATAGACAAAACACAACTAACCATATCACAGATCATATCCATGAATGGTGACGTTGCTGTAGCTTGTGTAAGATCCATTTAGATGATAGGATTTTCCTAGATTGGTTTCTTAAAACCTTACTCCCCCGATATCCAAGGACGCTGCATTTGAGAACCCACAAACCGAGGAGGAAGCCATCCTAAAGGCACAACAATTTTATCTCATCTATGCTCAATCAGGTTATTTGTATACCATTATACTCGATGCTCCCCATGCTATCTCCTCATGTCGAGATACACCGGGGGCATCCCATGCTGATGATGGAGTGATTGGATCTATTACTTAGCATCCTCACTTTTACACGGCCTCTCCTTCGATGCCACCCCATTTCGATAACACCCCTATTGTTTCCCAAACAGGTTATGCCCCTAATTTTTCATGCGTAATGGATTAGTCTAGAGCCACACCTTCCTATATGCCTCTCGCACCAGTTCCTCGCGTTCATGGACCGAATTGTTCGGCACATTCATGTAATAGTCATATGGTTATATTTGTATCCCCCATGACTGCTTTTTCCTATTACCCACCACTTGTACAACCTACTCCTGCTCCAACCCCGGCTCCTTCTTCTCCTCTAGGTCATATCTATGCACAACAAAACCTCCCTATTCAACCTGCCCCTAATAACCAACAAGGGAAGGGAAAATGACAGAGAGATAGTCATAGTGGTAACAACCAACCTCAAGGAGGTGGCCAATAACCCAACACTCTGAACAAAAATGGAGCCAACCCCCTGCACAGAATCCCCAACGTCCCCCTAGACCTAGGAAGAACCCACAATTACAGACTAATCATCCATGCACCATTTGTAACACTTACATACATTATACACATAAATGTCCTCATATGAATCACGCCCACCATTTACTCCAAACTGATAATCAACATGACCCCAACGGGGATGCTTTGGCTCAGCCAAACTCCACACCACCAGGTCCTCCACCTATGGTGTTGCAAAACACCTTACCAAATCAAGGAATGTATTTAACCCAACCCTTGGTACCACAAAACCACTCACCCACTACTGCGTTTCAACCCTTTGATCTTGGTGTCCATCTCCTTATGACATTATCCTCTGATGTCAACCTATAGACTCGACGAAACCAATATGGATCCACCACAAAAACCTTTAACCCTTCTGCAATATCTACCTTTTCCACTCTTGATATGTCTTTTCATTTTCTAAGACCCCCCATGGACGGGGATGAAAAAGTCCCGTGGTTCCATTTTTGTTGCATCGTGAAAAAATCCACTACAAAGATCCCTCATAGACAGGGATCCAAAATTCCCACAGTTCCCTTGGTCCAGTCTCCCTCGTCCATGTCCGCTCTGGAAGTTCTCAAAATGTGTCCTTCACAAAGAAAAGAATTGTTATTCATGTTAGGTTTCATCAATCCCTCTGACTCTATTTTGATCACCTTCGACCTGGATTAAGGAGAACCCCAGATTCCACCATCCATCACCTTCCAAGTTCCAGTCACGATTCATAATTTGGTCATTCATTGATGCATCATTAATGAGGGGACATCCACCTGTGTTATGTCAAACTTTGTTTGGAATAAACTCGGATCTCCAACCCTTCAACCTTCTTCCACTGCTCTTCTCTCCTATGATTTCCATGCTGCTCAACCCCAAGGCGTCCTCATGAATGTCCCTATTAATTTATCCAAAAAAATAAGGTTGATTGACATCGAGGTTGTAAAATCCCAATTTGATTACAATCTCCTCCTAGGACGTAGTTATATGTGTGTAATGTGAGCCGTTAATTCTATCGTCTTTTAACTCTTAATGTTCCCTCATGATGGGAATATTGTGACCATCGACCAACTGACGTACTATGATCCAAAGAGACTACCACATCGGAAGAAATCCTTCATACTATTGACACTACCATCAACAACGTGTCCATACCTTCCTTGTCTTTCATTGGCCCGGGCTTATTTTCCAATGCTCCTATGATGAACACCTTTTTGTCCTTACCACCTCCTCCTTCACCGAATGAGATATTAGACCTATGCACTATCACATCTAGTAGCATTTCATGCTCCTCGAAACCCTAGTAGAAACCTAAACTATAGACATCAAGGAATTATCGAGGTTCATTCCCTATTCACACAATTCCCTTCCTCTTTCCATGTTCTGACATCATGGGTAGTCCCTTCATGGCTACTCTGAACCTTCCTCGTTTCAGTTTGGGTATTCCTGTGTGGTATCTAGATCCACCTACCCCTCCCTTGACTCCCCATATCATGTTGAAGCCCGTACAACCTATTGAGATGATGTTGCACCCAACTCCTGGTACCAAAATGACTGCTTTTGTCTCTACCGTTGCATCCCCTCCTTCCACAAAGACTGGGGGAAAGATGCCCAAAGTGATGATAGAACCACGTCCTCCTCCTACATTTGATTTATGTGATGTCCAAGGCCATGTGACATAGAATTTTATCGATTTTCCTATCCTTTGCACCCACATACACACTGTAGTTGAGACCAATGATGCTCCAGTTTTCAAATTACCAACCATACCCACGGTTAAGAAAAAATTACTTCAAAACAATGACCTATGTGTAGTTTGTGGCCTATATGGTCATTATTCACACCATTTTCCAAACTTTCCTTAGCACCAGTCGCTCCTTAGTGAACTTTGCAAGCACTCTAGTAAGTTTGAAATCACCTTATTTGAGGAGATCCACCCTCCTGCCTCTTCCTTGGACACCACTACCACCATTTATATGATCTCTAGCTCCAGTAATCCTTCCCCCTCCTTGACTATCAAAGATCTATCCAATCTATCCATGCGGTACTTTCACAATGAGGAGGATATTCTTGAAGCTCTTTCGACTCCTAGATACCCTTGGGATGATATGCACCATCGCACCTTTTTCATCCCCGATGAGCCTTCTTCATCATCGGACCAATTCTCTATCGAAGCAAAAGACTTCATCTGTGGAAGTGTTTATCGGTTTAACAACCCAATTCCAACACATGATGCCTTTGAAGAAGGTAACTTGGATAATATTTCACCAAAAATTAAGCTCAATATATCAACCACACCCAGGATACTTGAATATATTACACTCAGAGCGTATTTCTCCCCTAAAGAAGTCACTTCCTACAAAACAATTTTTCAATAAATTCATGATATTTTCCCTTGGCCATACACTAAGATGCCTCGGATTGATCCATTTATCATTGAACATTGTATCAACACCTGGCCTAATGTTTCCCCTGTTCACCAAAACCAACGACCCATTCACTCGTCAAAGGACCCTGTCGTTAAAGCTGAGATCGAGAAGCTGTGGAAAGCAGGTTTCATATACCCCATTGTGTATACCACTTGGGTTTCCAATCATGTTCCCGTCAACAAAAAACAAGGTACCATTCGCATATGTACTGACTTCCGTGGCTTGAATTTGGCATGTCCCAAAGCCAACTTCCCCACTCTGTT
This sequence comes from Pseudotsuga menziesii, assembly GCA_001517045.1. Classification (NCBI taxonomy): domain Eukaryota; kingdom Viridiplantae; phylum Streptophyta; class Pinopsida; order Pinales; family Pinaceae; genus Pseudotsuga; species Pseudotsuga menziesii. The sequence continues at coordinate 116,368 of LPNX010164606.1, forward strand.
CATTGACTAGATCATTGATGCTTCCCTGGCTATGAAGTCTTTTCCTTCATGTATGGCTTTTTTGGTTATAACCAAATTCAGATCCGTAAAGAGGATCAGTACAAAATCGCTTTCACTACCCCTTGGGGCACGTTTGCATATCGTGTTATGTTGTTTGGCCTTAAAAATTCTGGAGCCACTTTTCAATGGGCCATGACCTTTTTCTTCCACAACCTTGTTCACATTATCTTGGTCTATTTAGACGACCTCACGGCTTGATATTGGAAGTATTATCAACATTTGGATGACTTACGTCAAGTCTTCCTACGATGTCCCAAGTATAACGTCCACTCGAACCCCCTCATGTGTTTCTTTTGTGTCCTAGTCAGTTGCTTACTAGGATTCATCCTATCTCACAAAATTATTGTTATGGATCCTTTGAAGGTTCAAGCCATCCTAAATATTCCCCCCCAATGTACTCTGTGCAAATTGTAGAGCCACCAAGGCAAGGCCAATTTCCTTCACTGATTTTGATCCAACCAGCAATTGACAGGTTCACCTTCGATAGGTTTTCCCTCGGCAGGTTTGGTCGACAAGTTCACATTCGATAGGTTCACCCTCGATAGGTCCGCCTCAAATACAACATACCAACATGCTCTGCGACAGTTGAACTTATGGCCGTTATAACTTCTTGTAACTGAATGTAGTGGGTATTCACCCAAATGTCTCAACAAACTCTCTATAAGCATGTACATTATGTAATATAGACATCTTTCTGATCATCATCCAATTCTTCCATATTTCATGGAGCAGAAGTAATAAATTGGTTCAAATTCTTGCATATTGTCTGTGTGTATATTTCTTGTCAACCTAGTGTGCTTCCTTTTTTGTTGTTCTTTTTTATATGCTTCCACCATGACAGAAATCGACTCATTTAGTCAACTGTTGTCCCCATCATGCACCTAGGCACGACCTGGATCATTGGTATCAGAGCAAGATCTTGTCTAGAGCTTAAGTTACATAAGCACTTCCATCAAATTTATTTAACTTATGCATGTTTAAACACACTCACAAACCCAACAACACAAGCAGACACTTCCTTTGACTTCAGAAAAGATGACCGAAGCAATAGACAATATACATGCAACTGACGAGACTAATCAACTCATAGAAAAAGAATTGGCTCACCAATGAACTGAAATGTTTGCCCAGTTCAATGAGATTCTCTTGAGAGTCACTGCGAACTTCAGGGAATCCTTGACGTGATCTCACTCCGATAAAATCAGCCCCTTCAAAGTGAAAATGAATATGGACATACCGAACCTGGAAGTAAATATTAACACAGAATCTATCGACAATTGGGTACAATAGTTGGAATCTTACTATGCAGTAACTGAGCTCTCTAAAGAGGAAAAGATCACCATTGCGTCCTTGAATATGTCAACCTCTGTACATTGCTGGTGGGAGAACCTATCGACAAAAATGGAAAAAGAAGAAAAACCCATCGACACATGGGTAAAATTTGTTGAATATGTCCAAAAGGAGTTCTACCTGCCCAAGTACCTTGAACAACAATACAAGAAGAGGCAGCAACTAAGGCAGTGGAAATACCAGTCCATATAGAGTTACATCGATGAGTTCTACCAACTCATGGCTAGACTTGGCATCCAAGATCAAGAAGAGAAATTGCTTGTCCTGAAGTACGTCAGTGGTTTATCCTCGTACATTCAGAAAGATATGGAGCTTCTAATTTTCAGCACGCTTGCATATGCATATCATTACACCAGCGAGCTTGAAGCTAAATAAAAAGGAAATATACGTTTCATGAACAAGCCAACAGGTCGAACATCCAACAAGAAGTATCTAGTCGACTGTAACAAGTTCAAGAATCCTTCTCAGCAGAGTCCACCAAAGCCTGATCATCAAAAGAAGAATTTTCAGAAAGACAAGAGGGATCACAACAAACAGAACCCTACCGGGAAATGGTGTGATTATCAGAGTTCATCATGGATTGATACGTCAGAATGAAAAGCTCGAAAGACATTTTTGGAAAAATTGTCGACATCCAACTTGTTCGATAAAAACCTGGTAGAATCTGATCCATATGCATCAATACTCCTGGATTCAACCTCATCCACTTCGATAGCCTCGACCATCGTCTATTAGGAGGAAAGAGAGCGCCTATTCCATACATGGATATGGGTTCAAAACAATCCATTACATCTGATTTTGGATAATGGTAGCCAAAAGAAATTTGTTTCTGAATATCTTGTGAAGAAATTAGGTCTTGTCACCACTCCACATCTTCAACCTTACAATATCGGTTGGATGAAATATGGGCATGAACTAAGGATCACATGATGATTTAGACTCACCTACTTCATTAAGCCTTTTGAAGAGGAAGTACTCTGTGACATGGCATCTCTTTCCACAGTCGATGCCCTATTCGGTAAACCCTACCTATGGGATTTACATGGTACATATCAGTCACGACCTCAAAAGGTGATTGCTAAAATCCGAAACCAATGGTATGGCATACCAGAGCGACAACCCACATCAACGGTTGCTATGATATATGCCAAACAAATAAATAAGCTTATCAATCATGCTCAAAAGTTCACATTAATCATGATAAAGCCTCAACATTCCAGGAATACTACAACAATGAGTCAACTCACTGACCAATGCAGCTCCCGACAACAACAATAGATCGACAACATTCTTGAACAATACTAGAACATATTTCAAGCACCAGATGGAGTACCTCTGCACACTGTCAGGTAAAACACTCCATTGAACTTCTTCCCGGTTCTTCATTACCTAACGCATATGTTTACAGAAGATCAATTCTTGAAAATGAAGAGATTCGCAGACAAATCTAGGATTTGATCAACAAGGGTCATATCCTCCCTAGATCCTCTCCTTGTTGAAGTCCAGTCATCTTAGTTCCAAAGAAATATGGGACTTGGTGCATGTGCACCGACTACCGGGCTCTCAACAAAATTTCAGTGAAGAACATATACCCTCTTCCACGGATTGATGAACTCATCAAGAATCTTAAAGGTGCTAAGTTCTTTATGAAACTCGACCTAAAGTCGGGATACCACAATATTCCAATTGAGTCCATTGATGTATGGAAGGCAACTTTCAAAACCAAGGAAGGATTTTTTGAATGGTTAGTCATGCCTTTCGGCTTAACCAATGCACCTGCAACTTTCATGAGATATATGGATGACCTTATACGACCTTTCATTGGTAAATGTGTCATTGTCTATCTTGACGATATCTTGATTTTCAGTTGATCAAGGGAAGAACATTTCAAGCAACTTCGACAAGTTTTCGACACTCTCCAACAACATCGACTATATCTGAACATGGAAAATGCTCATTTACGATGACCAACATCAAGTATTTGGGGCATGTAATTGACTCTGCAAGCATTCATGTTGACCCAGAAAAGGTACAAATCCTCAAAGATTGGCCCATTCCTCAAAACATTCATGAACTAAGAAGTTTTCTTGGTTTGGAGAATTTCCATCGAAGATTCACACTTGGATTCAGTCACATCGCATGGCCTTTGAATCAGTTGATGAAAGGAAATGGGAAAACTGTCTTCAAATGGACACTGACACAACAACAATATTTTGAATAAATAAAAAACAAGATTTGTACTGCACCAGTACTTGTGTTACCTAATTTGCATCAGCCCTTTGAGATTGAGACGGATGCATCGGACTATGCCCTTGGCACAGTGATCAATCAGTCAAGTCACCTAGTCGTGTTTCATTTTGAGACTTTCAGCGACACAATCAGAAGGTACTCGACGTATGAAAAATAAATGTACGCCATTGTGCAATCTCTTAAGCAATGGAGGCACTACATTCTTGGAAGGGAAACAATCATTCTCACTGACCATAATCCTTTGTAGTTCGCTCTGAATCAGTCGAAACTATAGAAAACCCAAAAACTCAAGTGGATTAATTACCTATAACAATTTCAGTTGGTAATTAAGTATCGGAAAGGAAAATCCAATGCCATAGCCGATTGTCTCAGCAGACCACCCATTACTCTATTGTCTATAATGATGAGCATGCAAGTTTATGACACCACTACTTGGCTGCAATTGTATTCGATAGACTACGATTTTTATACAATCTATCGATAGCTTCAGACTGACAAGTTGTTGACTATCGACTACTTTCTAAAGGACACCTTGTTATATGAGCTTGGACAACTTTGTGTACTGATCGATGAGCATCAACAGAAGCTCATTTGGGACGCACACTATAGCAAGACCGTAGGACATTTTGGAGTCGTAAAAACACTTTTTTTCCTCCAAAGTATTTCTATTGGCCTTCACTTAAATATGATGTCAACAAGTACATTCTATCGTGCATGGTTTTTGTCATTGCTAAACCACCAAATTGACGACAAGGACTGTATACACCTCTTCCAGTTCCTAGTCGACCATGGGAATATATTTCTATGGACTACTTGGTAGGATATCCTACTACCAAACATCAACATGGCATGATACTAATAGTATTCGACAAATTTTCCAAGATGGCTATACTCATACCATGCAAGAAGACTACGACATCACATCAAACTTCTCAGCTCTTCTTTGAACATGTGTGGAAACACTATGGCCTCCCAACGACCATTATTTTCGACAGAGATGCTATATTTTTCAGCACCTTTTGGAAAACTCTCTAGCAACAGCTCGACATGAGACTTTTTTTGTCAACATCCTTCCATCCACAGACAGACGGACATACATAAGTTGTAAATTGCTTAGTTGTACAATCACAAGCATCGTTGAACATGGGATGAAAACCTTCCATACATACAACAAATCTACAATCGTGATCAACACAGCTCTATAGGAAAGAGTCCATTTGAGATCTGTTACAGTTTCAACCCTCAACACCTATCAAATTAATTAGTTCCTTGACATAGTCAAACAACATTGAATTCGAAGGACAAGAAGTGGAGAAAGCATTGAAGTTCAGAGATCAAATCTACAACATCCAAAAGCAAGCTCATGAAATGTTGCAATAAGCAAATGAAAAAGCTAAGTCCTGACATGACAAGCATCGTATTCCTCATTCATTCCAAATTGGGGATCAAGTTTGGTTACATATAAAGAAGGAGCGCTTCACTGGTCCATATAGAAAGATGAAACCTTTGCGATATGGTCCATACAGTATCCTTAAATATATTGGAGAAAACACTTTTCAGCTCAACATTTCTGCATGCCTTGGCCTACATCCAATTTTCAATGAAGATTTGCTTCGACCATACCATGCACCATTGTTGGAACATAACGACTTTCAAACAATAGAACTTGAATAAATCCATCCAGATGTTCAAGAACCTCTTCTTTGTGACACCATTGTGGGACAACACATACGAATTACAAGGATGAACTCCATTCCATTGTTTCAAGTGGCTAAATATGGACAACTCCCTGCATAAGGAAAATGGTACTTTGCTAATGAATTCACCAAAAAATTTCCTCACCTGAATGAATACACAATGGATACCATTGTTTCTTAAGGAAGGAGGAATGATCCAACCAACAATCGACATGCTCACCTTCGACATGTTCAGTTGACAAGTTCACATTCGACTAGTTCACCCTCAATAGGTCCGCCTCGAATATAACATACCAACATGGTCTACGACGGTTGAACTTCTGACCGTTATAACTTCTTGTAGCTGAAAGTAGAGGGTAGTCACCCAAATGTCTCATAAACCTTTATATAAGAATGTACATTATGTAATATAGACATCTCTCTGATCATCATCTGATTCCTCCATATTTCATGGAGTAGAAGTAATAAATTGGTTCGAATTCTCGCATATTGTCTGTGTGTATATTTATTGTCGACCTAGTGTGTTTCCTTCTTTGTTGTTCTTTTTTATATGCTTCCACCATGACAGAACTTGAATCATTCAGTTGACTGTTGTCCCAGCATGAACCTAGGCACAACCTCGATTAGATTTGTTCTGGACTATGCTACAAAAATCCATGGGTTCTTATGCTTTCTCTATACCAATATTCCTTTTGTATGGGATGAGCATGTGCAAGTTGCTTTCGATGCATTGAAACAAGATCTGACTTCTGTTGATTGTTATCTCCTCCAAAATTTACCAAGGATTTTATCGTCTATGTGTTGGCATCTAAAAATGATATCGCTGGACTCTTGGTTCAAGAAGACGATGTTCATCAAGAGAACATGATTTATTATGTAAGTCAGAAACTTTACGGACCACTTTTACGTTAATCCCATGAAGAGAAGATGGTCGTCTCTATCATATTTTTGGTATAGAATCTACATTATTACATTGTCATGAGTCAAACTCAAGTTGTGGCTGATTCCAACCCCATGCATTATCCCTTGAGCCACCGCCTTGTCCAAGGTCGTGCTTCCAAGTGGATTATCATTCTACAAGAATATGACCTGGAATTTGTCACACCAAAAATAACCAAATATTTGGCGTTATCTTCCTTGATGGCATACCTCCCTTTGTCATCTACCTCATCACCTATCAGAATCAATCTTTCTGACGAAGTCTTATTTGTCATTTCTATGGGAGAACTATGGTATGGGGGCATTCTCTTGTTCTTGCGCGCATAGAAATTTGGGCCCCATTTAATCCGTGAAGATTGTCGTCGCATCCAGTACCAATCTGCTCGATATATTCTTATTGGTGATGTCTTGTACCACCGCGGTGTTGATACCATAATGTGTTGTTTCCTCACCTAGGATGAAGCCGAACAAGTATTGAATGACTACCATAGTGGATCCTGTGGTGGCCACCTATCCAATTGTCCACCGCTCAAATGATACTCCACACCGGTTATTTCTGGCCCACCATCTTTGTCATTTTCATCCATGCATTTAAACACTACCGCAATTGTCAGATATTTTCCCCAAAAGCAAGTACACCTCTCGCACCACTACATCCCGTCATCATAGTTGGTCCCTTATGCGAATGGGCGATTGAATTCATGACCTGTAACCCTCCTTCAGCTGGCGGCCATAAACACATCATTGTGGCCATTGATTACTTTACCAACTTGGGCCAAGGCCATGCCTACTTTCAACTGTAAAGATAATACTACGGCACTATTATTTTTTAACCCTGTTATCACTCATTTCGGTGTCCCCCAACAATTAATCTCAAACAACGGTTATCACTCTGAGGACGTTGTTTGGAAAAATCTCTCCGCCATGTTGAAGTTTGAACATCAATATTCCTTTTCTTATTACCCTCAAGGAAATGGCCAAATTGAGGTTGTCAACAAGATCCTCAAAACCACACTCCAATGACTGGTGGACAAACACAAGTCCAACTAGAACCACTTGCTATTTTCTCCACTCTGGGCCTACTGGACATCGAATAAAACCTCCATCGGTTTTACCCCATTTCATTTAATCCATTGTGTGGAATCCGTTATTCCCATTGAATTCCATATTCCATCGCTCCGCCTTGTCATCGAACTTCTACCTGATACTTCACCATTAGAAAAACTCCTACTTATGCTTGAACATACCAATGAGGAACATCATGCTTCTCTCCAAATGATCGAAGCGTCCAAGAATCAGTCGAAGTCCCACTATGAATCCCACTTCCACCCATGCACATTTAGCGAGGGAGACCTAGTCCTCATCTATGACCAAGCCAATGATAATATTGGGAAAGGGAAGTTCAAATCCATGTGGTATGGACCTTATGTAATCCATCAATGTCTCTGCAAGGGGACATATCTTCTAGCTGACTCTGATGGTCACCTCTTGAAGACTCCCTGCAATGGGCTCTACCTCAATAGGTTCTATACCTTAATTCACTCACCATGAGTACCCTTGTATCATCATTTTTTATTTCTTCTTTTGCATCATTCCTTCCACGAGTCTCATAGTTTGTTTCCTTGGTTTCTCTAGATGGATCCTACCTTGCCTTGCTATGTCGGTTTCACTGATGGAGCAAGTAGATGGTCTCCTAATCTCTTCTCGGCTACGTGGGTCATTTATTTCTCATTACATGAGTTGATCCATATTGACGAAATGTGTGTTGGTATTGCTACCAACAACCAGGCTAAGTATGATGGCATCGCTAGTATCCTAACTGCTTCCCTTCACTTGGGTATCCACCGCATTGATGTCTTCTTAGAATCCTAGCTTCTTGTATCCCAGTTGAATAACGGCTACTGGGTACATGATCCTTGCCTCTTTAGAAAGTTATTGTACACTAGACACTTGGTTATGCATTTTGAATCCATTTCATTTATGCATGTTCCAAGAAGTCTCAATAGTGTAGCATACCAAATGGTTAATGATGTTCTAGAGTGCCACACAAATCATTGCATATAGGAAATAAAATGCATCATGCATCATCATAAAAAGAGACTCATAAAAAACCCATAAAAATATAAAAAGGTGCATCCACATGTATATATATCATAAATATCATGTTTAGTACAAAATGAGAAGCTCCACAAGCTTTCTCGTCTGATCATACAAACCATACAAAAATCCCCATGCTCAAATGCATTGGGGGGAAGCATCACATGCATTTAGTCTAAGTCATCCTCCTTTGACTCTATGTCCTCCTCTGTATCCTTCTCCTCATTGGAGCTCTCCTCCTCCATCATCATGTCACCCCATGTTTCCACTCTGACATACTCAACAACAACCACGATCCTCCTCATGAGAGAGATCCACTTCGGAGGAGCCCTATAACATGAGGCGATCAGACCATCGTCAAGGTACTTCCACCTATCTTCAGTGACCCCTCTAGAAACCTATCCACATCCAACTGTAGTGACTCCAATGTCATACTCCTCCTCCTCCTCTTCCCATGAGTCGGTGGATCTAACCCTTCCACCCTGCCCTTGTGCCACGGGTACCCAGTTGGAGGGTGCAGTCCCATGTTTGCACATGCACACAGTATGTCATCAATATCTATCACACACATGATCTAGCTACTAATATGCCAAGTAAACTATATATGATTGCAACCACAGAGCATCATGTATATGTACCGTCAGGTCCCCAGACCTGTCTTGGAGGTTGAGGACTCTACGAATCTCCCCAGTAGTCCATGCCCACGTATGGATAGTCCTCTATGAGGATAGGAAGCTTCCACTATTGTGAAAAAATCTGCTGGGTGAAAAAATGACCTACTCGATTGACTCCATCCATACTTTTTCCTGGGCCATTTCCCGAAGTCACCTCGATTTGCATGCCACTACGCAAATCCAACCTTGTACGCGTTAGCATGTTCACGAGCCATCCACGCAATCCATACTGCAAACTTGGCCTTATTTTTACCACCATCCATCATCCTGCAAGGAGGCCCCACTAGTGTTCCATTGTTATTCATATTCACCATGTTCGCAACATCACCCATTTTGGTACATCGAACAATTCCTCCTTGCTTGACTGACCATTATGGAGTTTCTGTTAAGCTATTTTCTGACTCCTAAAAGAATGAAAAGACTGTCAAGCACACTTACTTCCTTTCACACTCGTTCAAGTATTTGAAAGGGAGTCTATGTGGCCTCGTTTATCTCCTTTTTTGGAGTATGTAGACTATTAAAAGAAAAGGACCACCCCGACACCTTCGATCTTGGAATGTTTCCCTTTGTATCATTTTATGCTTTGTCAGACATTGAGACCATAACCTATGAAAAATCTCATTATGGGTTGTATTTAAGCTCTTTTCAAACCCTCTCATAAAGAAAAGATAGCCGAGAAAACTTGGTTTCGTTCATGCTCTTAAAAGTATTTGAATGACCGTCCAATTATTATAAGTTTAACCTTTTTCGGTCTGGTTGGACTACCAATGGAAAAGAAGTCTCTCTGCCCCTTTTAGCTGGGAGAGCTCTCCTTTTTACACTTTTATCCTTTTTCGGGCTTAGGAGACTACTGTATGGAAAAGATAACCACTGGAGTCTTCTTAGTGTTTTCATACTCTCTAAACATGAAAACACCATCAAGCATTTACCGTCTCAAGATCTAAAAAAATCTATGAGATAGTATCATATAGAGCATACTTATATCCCTTCTTCTTGCTGCTTAAGCTATTAAGAAGGCCCAAAACAGTGTCTCTAGGCGCCCACACATATTGCATATGGTCTCACATTATGGCAGTTTCCCCCCATTGGGTCGCCTTTGTTCATAGTACTCTGCGATGAGTCTCCTTTGGATACCATGGATATCACTATTCCTGTTACTCCCTGAACTATTTCCCATTGCAGTTATCTCCCTAGTTTCACAGCTATGATTCCTTCCCCATGATTCAGTTGCATTTTCTTCCAAGTCATCTCTATCATCATACTATGAACAAAGGAAGTTTGACTCCCCCGTAATCCCATGCCCCTATTCCCCATTTAGTGTCTTAGTCCCCTCACTATTCAAAATCTCTAGTTATCCACCTCATGCTTCTATCAAGGAAACATCATGGCCTTGTTAGTTCCAGGTCTCCCTTTGTCGATGTCAACACATATATTCTAGATGATAGACTTAGAGGTCCCTGTATCCTGGTTTCATCCACCTCATTGATGAGTTATTTGGACCACTTGAATGGAGTCCTTAGTGCCTTTTGGGTTGGTTGTGTCTCACGTGCTTGACTTCAACTACATCATCACACCATTGAGATTCGTACATGGTATTGGTTTCTTCATTATTTGGTCAAAGAACTTGGTTGTCACTTGACTCTAGAACATTGGTGAGTCTATTTTGGGACCCATATAGTTTCATGTCCCTTGTGATTTCTGAGCTGCATTGACGACAGTGTTCAGAATCCCCTTAGTGTCATGCTTCTGTGTATATCTAGTACTTGATGTTGCTTATTGTACCATATAGGTTCTGACTCTCAGACATTGAGTCCTGTTGAGGATTGGAAAATTGCAGGTAACAACAGTTAGGGATTATCCCTAATAAACGTTCCCAACTAGCCCGCTACTATTTGGTATGGTGAATCCGTCCGGTTTATGGTCCGACTACCGTAGGTCAAGTAACAAATTAAAAGGTTTTACTGGTTACGGCCCGGTCCACCGTGTATATTTTTTTTGTGTGTGTTTAAGTATGATGTCACTAGTACAAAAGCGCGGATTTTTCCACCGAGGTTTTCCACGTTTCTTACTTTTTGGTGTAAAATCCGATGTAATAGGAATGAGGCGTCGCTGTATCCACGCCTAGCCGTCGCTGTATCCACGCAGGGACTCTTAGCCATCGCTGTATCCACGCCTAAATCCTTGGACGTCGCTGTATCCATGCATATCCGTCGCTATAGTGACGGCACCGTCAAGTTGACCTAGGGCATTAAGATTTTGTTGGCTTTTTACAACGGTCAACTTGACCTAGGGCGCAAAAGTCAATGTTTGCTGTCCCTATAGTGATGTCTAAGAGTTCTATAAAAACGAAGACCTTAACGAGATTTTCTTCACACTTGCCATTGTTGCAGCACTGTTTTCCGATGATTGTTGGAGCTGTTAATTATTTCCGTCCCCTGCTGGTGAACAATCCATTTCTAGATCTACATAGTTCGGATTTTAAACGTGCAAGGTTAGTTTGTGTTTTCAAATGATGCATACTTTTAATACTTCATGCTAATGTTATTTCCTAGATGAAGTTAGTGTATTTTTGTTTCTATGTCCTTGTGTGGTACAATAATTATATGGTTTCCAAATCTAAACTAAATGTTTTAAATTTTTTGTTGGTTATACTTATGCACATGTGTTCATTCCATCCAAATAATTAGTATTTCTTAAGTTGTTTTATGGCCCTCTTTATAGTCAATTTGGTTATTTGAATATTGTTCAATACATACTTAGAATTTGCATGTATATTATGGTTAATACAAGGGCATTTGAACCAGGTACAGAGCCTTATGTTCTTCCGAGTCAATGTGAGCAAGTCTTTTACTCAGAGGTACCAGGTAAAGCAGGTTGGTCATACGTTGTTAGATATGATCCACGAGGAAGACCAGTAAGGTATAATCAGTTAGATATTGATGAAGATGATCATGAAGAAGAAGATCATGATGATGAAGATAATGAGCAGGTTTCTGAAATCATGTGTTAGATGAAGAAGCCGAAGAACTTGATCATCCAAATGTAGAAGACGATGATATCAGTGACGATCTCGATGACTATATAAGTGAAAATGACACGGATGATGATGATGATATGAATGAGATTTTCAGCAATATCTATTTACATCCAGATCCTGCTACAGATATTGAGTTTGATGAAGAAGAAGATGAATGATATATAGAGGTATGTGTTTTATATGATGATCTTTATATGTTTTTATTTTGTATAATCTAATATTTTAGACTTTCTTTATTATTTCAATTTGGGTATGGGGGAATTGAGAGTGATGTGAGGGGGTGGGGAGGGGGCATAATTAGAGCTTCCACCTTCACGTGGTTGCCCCTATTTAGTAGAGAATGAACTATTCTCGAAACCAAGAGAAGCTCATCCCTAGAAACATAAACCCTATATCACCGCTGGTTATATACTTGGTTTGTCTGGGTTATTCGACCATTGATTTTTTATATGAATCTCAATGTCCATGGTTTTTGTTGTTGATCTAATGTGTATTTAATGTCATGATCACAACTATCATAGATCCTACCTTATAATTATTTTATATTGCATCTCAATCATTTGAAAAACCTTTACTCATTTTTCCATGTTCCTTGTTATATATCTGTAGTAGCAATCTTCTTTTCCTACCTAATTCTTGACAAAAAGAAAAATTTAATAAGGAAAAATTTAAAATAGACAAAAAAATAAATAATATGAGTAAATTGTAAAACCCAAAATACTATCAATATTTTCTTCTACAGTTGATGCTATAAAGGTAAAACACTGCAACCTATATTATATCTCTCATTGCATTCCTATGCCTAGAATATTCACCAGGCAATTTCCCTTGGAAATTTCTCTAGAATGATTAAATGGGCTTTAAACAATCACCTAGCTTTAAATGGGTATTTTAATTTAAAGCCATTTGAAGCCAGCCAATTTCCCTTGGAAAGTACCTTGAAGGCATTTCCATAATAAAGATTTATTACAGTTTTCAACAATCAATACCTCTCGATGTTGATCAGATTCAATATTTTGCTTGATTAGATCCTGCATTAAGATCAACAATTTCATTTCTTTTTTTTTATATCATCCATACCTCCCCGAATGCCAATCAGATTCCTTTTTTTTGTTTGATTAGATCCTGAATTAAGATCCACAACTTCATGACCATTTTTTGTTTGATTAGATCCTAAATTAAGATCCACAACTTCATGAAGATCACTCAGGGAAAGTTTGTTTTTTTATTATTATTTTGTTTCCCCACATTTTAAAATCTATAAAATTTGGACTTTGAAAGTTGGTGAGTTATATTCACTTCACAACTTGTTTTTGGACATCCCACTTTCATCATTTTTAGGACCTTGAAAGTAGGCATCTCATATATTTATCACTCAGTGGATCCCGACTTAGTCATAGCCCATATTGCCAACCTAAAAGTTTCTTACACTTTTCTAATTGGTTTTTGGTGTGTTTTTTTTTACATTGACTTGACAAATAATAAGTTTTTACATTGACTTGACAAATAATAAGTTTTTATTACATATACCAAATAATAAGTTTTTACATTGACTTGACAAATAATAAGTTTTTATTACATATACCAAATAATAAGTTTTGCTGCCCTCCAATTTCATCCCTCACAATCCCCGAACGCACTTGCATGTTTTAATTGTCCAACCCTCCAATTTGCAGGCCCCGAATGCGTTGGATTCACGGTTTCTGGGAGATGGAGAGAGCTGCTCCCCTTGGCTAGGAGCTGGAGAAAGCCCAGGTGAACGCATTTGCAGGCTTCCTATCACCCTCCAATTTCATCCACGAGCATCGAACATGTCTGGTCAGGTATGTATTTTAATGCTTCCACCTTTGAGTTTGAGACCCTTTTGGGTTCTATCCTCCTCATGGCTTCGGATTCACACTGTCTATTGCTCGATTTGGGTTTCTGTGAATTCAAGAAACAAGCTGGGTAGATCTGCATACATAAAGCTTTCATTTTGGGGCATTGTGTGGAGTAGATAGGAATAGGAAATTTGGAAATAAACGAATAGGAGTGGAATGAGGAGACAATGGAGGATTGTTTGACATAATCGATAGATGCTAATATTTAATCCACCAAAACAATATGCCCCTAGTTTTCCACTTGTTTTCACAGCCATATCTTGTATATTCATTGACAGGATAGAAATCAGGGTTCTTTCTTGAAAATTGATGGCCATCTGGGGTATAAAAAGTTGTATTGAAACTTGTTGCCAATTTGTTTTCAATTTTTTTTAGGGTATTTGCTAATTTGAAAACCATTGAGTCCCAAATATCCTTGAGAAACTAAAAATGGCCCCATCCAGTACTTGCTTCTGGGTAGGGTTCAGCCAGCCGTATTATGTAACATCAACTGAGCCAGTATGAGTGATTCTGGCAGTAGAGAACAAAACTTTCTGAAGAACGCACTGTGTCAGTGACAGACATCTGAGCTAACTGTGAATACAATAGAGATGTTTTACTTATAGTTTCTTCCAAGATTTTAGCTCCTCTGCCAGTATCTTAAGCCTTCATGCCAGTTCCCTAATGGTACTAATTATTCAAAGTTAGAGTGCATTTTACAAAAGTACCTTGGGAGCACAACAACTATGAGGCAGGGTCTTACCTTTTTTATGCACAACAAAGAAGGATAGAGGGATTTTGGTACTGACTGGTGCACACAACCGGGGTACAGAGCTCTAGCTACTAAAAGGATTGTAAAGCCTGTTCAAAAGAAATGCCTATTAGGAAGTGTTTCAGAATCAGTCCAGCATCCTATGGCTGTGATTCTCATGACAAAAAACCAGTACAGTATCCCATATATTTAAATTGCTAAGATGGAAATGGAAATCAAAGCTCATAGCAAACTCGCTCAAGAAGGTGACAATTTGGGTTCTTCTTCATCTCTCTCGAGCCTCCAAAACTGAACCCCTTTGCAAACTCAGTTTTAGGGTTTAGGGTTTAGGGTAGAGTTGAGAAATGTGTCGGATAATAACGAATTGAAAGGAAGCTAGTCAGTGCAAGAACACTGTAAGAAGCAACATATCGGCTATAGAACCGATATAAAGGCATTGGTCAAATTGTGTAATGATACCAAGCTCCATATTGTAACCAGCGAGTCATTCTATGTATGCAGAAAGTGCAGAATCGTCTCTAGTTTAGGAGTAGCACCTGTGGCTTTGATGATTTTTATTCAAAGCGGTACTTCCAAGATTTGAAGATGGACCCAACCATAAATGTAAATCACATGCATTCTGAGATGTTGTTTTTGCATCTTTCTCTGTGATAAATCTCTTACTATTTTGATTGAAATATTTTGAAAACTTTTGCAAGGAACATCAGTGTTATGATTGCATTCATTTGAAGAGCCCAGTTCTTCCATGTATTTCGCATGATTGAACCATGAGTGATAGCTATTGTTCGAAGGCAATTGAAATCGCATTTTAGAATATACATGTGTCAAATGCTGCTAGCACAATACATGGTGACCGTGGAAGGTCACAAGCCAAACTGTCTCGTGAGGTAATTATTAAATATAGTAACTTAATTCGACCAGAATAAGTAAATGTTTTGATGACTACAATCGATATAGTAACATGCATATTATACTTTTTGTTTATGGTGAAATTTTTGCAAAACCTCATTTTTGTTTATGGTACAATTATTTGCACAACTTCTACTAATTGATTTATTGTGTCAGGGTGACGGCAGTGCTCACGGCACACCTGCAACTACCAGGATACATGGTGACCGTGGAAGGCCACACGCTGTACTGCCTCCACAGGTAATTGTTAAATATTTCAGTTTTTTCTGTCCACAATTATGTACATAGATTTTGTTGATTGATTTATTGTGCCAGGGTCACAGCCGTGGAAGGTCACCCGCGGTGTCGGCGCAGCATGTACGGGGTGACAGTGGGAAGTCACCCGCGGAGCCCCAGTAGGTACGGGGTGACTGTGGAAGGTCACCCGCGATGTCTCAGCAGGTACGGGGTGACCGTGGGAAGTCACCTGCAGTGTCTAACCAGGTACGGGGTGACTGTGGGAAGTCACCCGTGGAGCCTCAGCAGGCACGGGGTGACCATGGGAAGTCACCAGCCACTACGTCACATCCGATAAGTTTTATTGATACTACAACAATTATTTTACAGGTGAACAATTTTTGAATGATGTTACAATTAATTTCCTTGATTTTATTGTTTCATGCTTTTAGTATGGTGCATTGGATGTGGATGACAATGTAAGTGAGGAAGAAATTTTCACCTCCCTAGACCCAATGAAAACGGTCTATTTGGCCCTCAAAAGGGAAAACAAGGATTTACTGGCCTTTGCTTGCAAATGGCCCAAGACAGATGATGACAAGGCAATGATGGTGGAGCTACAACAAAAAATAAAGGGTTATGCGGTGAGTGTCATCGATTACAATTTTTATAAGCTTTAACATGATTTCATATTTGATGATATGTTTTCTATTATTGCAAATGTTCTTATCAACTCGATGTTTTCCGTATGTAGGAATATTTGGAACCCCATGCTAGAGAACCTGAAAAGATAGGTATTGGTAGCAGTGACCATCCATTGCATAAAAAATCTCGTCAAAGCAAGGTACCAATGAGGCTTTTTGAGGATTGCCTCGAAGCCAATGATGAGGGCAATGATGATGAGATGGGGCATGATGATGAGATGGAGCATGATCATGACATGGAGCATGATGATGAGATGGAGCCACCTGGGACTCCACATGACACTGGAGATGAAGCTACTGTAGATGGCCAGGAAACTTTTCCTGGAGCAGCACGAGTCAAAAGCACTGGATCACTAGATGTGACGTTTCTAGTCGATGAAGCATGTGTTCCTATGAAAATACAAAAGATGGCAGGTATTTTTTAATTGTTTTCATCAATGTTTTTCATTAAATTGAAATGGACATATTATGAAAATATTGTAAATTAAGCTGTAAATGTTTATGCAGGCAATAATGTCTTCTACATACACTAAAATGACAAAGCATTGGAGCTGTTTGGGCCCACCATTCGCACAGGGTGGCAAAAACAAAACAACAATTTAAAAGATGAATTGATTAGACACATGATTTACTTGTTCGGTGACACTTTCAACAAGAAAGTGGTTTTAAAGTTAGCTGGAGATGGTTTGAAATATACCAGGGCCCAATATCGGGGAAAACTGGTAGATAACCCCAAGCATGAGCGCCCTCCCATGGTACCGGAGCAAGAGTGGAAGGCACTTATGGCTGATGCCAAATTTATTTTGTTAAGAAATCAAGGAAAACAACCACGGACTGATAACGCAAGGTACGTGACGTATAATTATACTATTGCGATATGCTCAATTTTATTTTATGTTTTGTGTCAAGCAACAAATCATACATTATGTCATAAATTTCATAAACAGGTTGCCTGACACCTCCAAGGAAACCAAGGAAAGAATGGATAAGGTTGGCCAACATAAACTGGGCCAGGGTGGCTACAGAAAACTAAGGCACCGAATCGTAAGAATTTGCAATATTCCTTTTTATAAATTTTTGAAATCTTACCAAGTGTTGGGGTTTGAGATTTGTGCCTGCTAATTAAATTCATAGTTTTCTTAGAATAGTTTTCATTGTTTTTAAGCATATTGAACAGTATTGAACTTTGAGTTCTTGAGTCCTTTTAGACTAGCACATAATATGCTGTGTCCTCTCTAATAATAAACTTCTCTTTGCAATATTGCAGGGAAGTACGTTCGCAGATGCCGCCACCGAGGAAGACCTCAAGATTGGTTTCAAGTATGGTTTTGAAAGTGTGGTTGAGCATAGAAAAAGCTCGGGGCAGACTCCAATCAGCCCAATTGTGGGAATGCAGGTAAATAGAATGAATAAGGACATTTGAAATATTCTTGCTTCATATTTTCCCACAGTAGACCAATAACTATATTTTTATGTTTGTTTGGAAACAACAGTGCAGCCGCAGCAGTGAATCCAGCGGTACTGGGAGGGTGCCAGTTCATATTGGGGAGGACCCGTTGGATGATAATGTGGATCAGGCTAGGGATTCAGGTAGCGAGTTTTAGAAATATATATATGTATTTTGATGATAGATATTTTTTTTTTTTACGTATACTCACATATTCATTCTTTAAATGGAAGAGCATGTAGCTCACGAGGATGAACTGGAAGAGGAATAAACAACTGAAGCAATCGGAACATCGACCTTCATAGATAGACAAACAGGTAAAAAGCGATATTGTAATGTTTATCGAAACAATGAAATAGTGATTTCAATCAATTTTCAACCTAAGAAAAATGGTCTTTTCATTGTTGCAGTTCTTTCCCGTTCGCAGCGGCCTCCACGCCCTATTCAGCGACGTACCAGGAGTATGGTACATGAGGGCATGCAAATTACACAAACCACAGAAGGACAGGGCTCAGCAGATACATTGCAAAATGACGAATTTGAGATTCCACTTGTTGGTTTTTTTAATCGAAAAAAACAAAGTCACACGAAGAGAAAATTGTAAAATATCATGACTTGTAATTTATATCGATGTTAACATGAAACGTTGTTTGTATGGATTACCTTCTT
>LPNX010164606.1:144084-191057 GCA_001517045.1 Pseudotsuga menziesii
TGATGACTAGTTCAATATCAATTCTCCATATGATTGAAATACTATTTTTATGTTTCAATGTGAGTAGTGTTTGCACCAAATTTTATCAACTCTTGAGGGAGAATCCAAATGGGCATTGACCATCTTGTTGCCAAATATTGGCGTTCTTTGTTGAGATGGCTAGTCCACCATTTCACCTACAATTCCTTTGCATATGTTCTTAAGATTTCTCAGATTTCCAGCGTTGTTATGTTTTCAAATCTAAGAGCATCTCATTGTATATTTGACCTTCAAATATGTCTTTGCAGATAATCCAAGTAATTTTTTTTTTTTTAATTTCAAAAACCGTCGCTTAAGCGACGGCTGCAAGTATTTTTTTTTTAAATTTCACCAACCATGGATACAGCGACAGCCAGGCGTGGATATAGAGACGGAAAGGCGTGGATACAGCGACGGCAAGGTGTGGCTATAGCGACGTCTTGGATTTTCATTTAAAAAAAAACCTTATACAGAGCGTGGATACAGCGACAGAAAGGCATGGATACAACGACGGAAATGCGTGGATACAGCGACGACAAGGCGTGGATACAGAGACACCCAGACGTGGATACAGAGACGACTAGGCATGGATACAGAGATGGCCAGGTGTGGATATAGCGACGACTTAGACATCTAACGAAATATAGAACATTTTCGCTCTTGCGACGCAAATTAGGGGTCGTCTCTACTGCGACGGAATTGTTTCCACGGAAAAAAAAAACACTTAGACATGGCAATATCCATGCTTTTTCGTGGATATTGCCACGTTTTGCCGTGGAAAAATTGATCACTTGTACTAGTGTCTGCAAGTACCTATCTAAAAATGCAGATTGATAGAGATAACAAGGAGTGTCACAATGTGATGCGCAGGTTCTTACCTCTCGTCTTAACTTTCTCGCATCTAAATCACACACAACAAGAAACTAAATTTAACTAACTAACCTATCCCTAGGGAGAAAAATTATCAGTTATCAATGAGTAATGCATTTCTGCACATGCATTAAGAAAAATTATAGATAGCTGTTACTTATTTCAAAACACATGAACATCGATAGAAATATGAACAACAAGATAGTTTATTGTTTATGATAACTTTCATTACTCACAGTGGAAATTTCACAGAATAAACTAGAGTGCATTCATAACATGAACATAGATTCAATGAGTTAGAATGATCTCATAGTTAATGGACATAAGATGAAAATGAAATAGTTCACATTCAACTAATCCATAGCAAAGCATTTGAAACATTCCACCAAGCTTTCTCCAGCAGGAAACTTGTAATTATTTATTGCAAAAGGAAATATTTCTTCTTACAATATACCCTCACAAATGATTTGGGAAAAATCCCCCCTTATCTATCTAAACTCTCCTTTATTTATACAAAAAAGCAAAACCTTTGGGCCGCCCCTCGATGACCTTTGGGCTACCCCAACCTTTCAGTTCTAAATTTTTTGTCTTGTAGTATGTACCCGTAATTTATACAACATGTTATATTTTAAATTAACATTTAATAGCACTTTATGAAGAGGGACCAGCTTGGTCGCTGATGAGATTTTTCCAAGCCTAGGCCTCTACTACTATCTATCTGCTCAATAATCTGTTGGTCTTTTTGGGATCCTGTTAATCTCACACTTTCACTTTCTTCTTTTCTTTTCTTTATCTCTGCTTCCTCATTTATCTTTCTCTCCTCATCTTCCTTCCTTGATGCTTCCTCCGCAGCTCTCTTTCTTTCTTCTTCTTCATTCTTCAGCCAACTCTCTGTCATAAACACAACATGTTCTTAGACCATTAAGCTTTTACCAAAATAGCAAAACTGTATCAATCTATTTACCTCCTCCATATGCATTCTGTAAAATAAACTATACACCGTATTAATGCATGAAAAGAAAGAATGACAAGGCAAAGAAATCATGCAAGTTTGTGTCTTGAAATCCTCTAAGTCCACTGTCCAAAACTAAAATCACAATCCCGATAGAACAGACTCTTCATCTCAATCCAGGCCACATCTGGACTAACTCGAAATCCTTCGATGAAAGCATGAACCATAACAATGTAACCACCAATCCTCAAAACATCAAACCCTAAACTGTGCTCTTCATCTCGAAAAAAACCTTGACTCTACCAAAACCCACGGAAAAACCTCTGCCATCCCATAAAATAGAGTAAAAGCACACAAAATCGGTGGGAAAACCCTATCGGCAGTTGAAAACTCTAATCATCGAAAGGATAGTTTGATCGACAGTCACAACGGTGGATTCACAAATGCATTGGCAGATTCACAAATGCATCGGCAGGTTAGTTCACTAGACAACCACAATGGTGGGCCACAATAGAATACGGGTTCCACGACAAAATAAATCTATCGACGATCAAAAACTCTAAGGCTAAAGGTCGGAGCTTCAACCCTAAGCACATCCGCAGTGTCGGTGATGCAAGCCTAAGCGCTGCCGCAGTCATGTATCAGAGATTAGAGAGACTACCTACTAAACACATCAGCACTGGCGAGTGAAAGGACTAACCCCAATACTCTTTGTAGTTTCAGTGATATAAAACACTAAACGCCACCGGTATCATGTATTGGAGATCGAAACTACTAACCAATAATGCGTCAGTAGGTCAAAACACTAAACATCGGAGAGATAGTCTAATCGACAGCCGCAATGGCATATAACAAACTAACTATGGGTTATGCGGATCACAAAACCGTCGATGATCAGGAGCTCTAATAACTATGTATCGGCAACTCAAAACTCAACGCTGCCTCCATGTCGGCAATGCAAAGGACTAGCCCTCTGGTCACAGTAAAAAATTGTTTCGATAGTGATAAAAGAAACAGTGTCGGCAAAAATATTTAAACAATAAAACCAAAGAGGTAAAGGCCACGGATCGGTGAAAATAAGAACTATTCATTGTTTCCCTTCCGAAACATTGACGGCATAGAGAACTAATTCCTCGACTCAACTTCAACTGACTTCCGACAATGATCGAAAAAAAAAAAATGTTAAGTGTTCGAAAGCCTTATGGCTAGGTAGCGGTAATATTATTTCATTTAACCTCCGAAACAATGGAAAAAATAGTCAACCAATGTTCTGACTTCCACATCAAAAAACCCAAATTTATAGCAGAGGAAAAATAGAGTTCAGGAACCCAAACAATCCCAGGCTAGATAAAATTGAAAAGAGGGTCGAAAATTTTAGAAAATTTGGGAAAAGGGTTGCAGCTGCAACAATTGGCGACTACCTGCTGAACACAGATCTCTGGACAACTTCTTCTTTCAATAACAGTCTGTTTTGAAAATAAATACCAACATGCTAAATTCTTCTAGATGTCTGGATTTCCAAAATGACAGATGTATGCACTTTAATCATTGATGATAGTCCAATTTAGGGATAATGGGAACCAAGATTTCAAAGTCTAGATAACTCTTTTGAGGCCAGGGATATGAATTTCAATTTTTTACCTCTGTCTTTGGGTAGCTCCCAGCTTGGACACCACAGGATTGTAACATATGGTAAACATAAATATTCGTTTGTTCCTCATTCCCATGCCATTTTGCACTTTTGTGCTTTTCGACTTTTTGTCCTTTTCGAGTCCTCCTTCATGCCTTCATTTTGAATTTTTTATTCAGGCTCCTCTATCCATAGTGTTATTTTGTGTGAGAGATGTATTGATTTTTTTAGCTCACGGACGGAGAAGAACTTTGGCAATTTTGTACTCATATGGTTCAGTACTTTGCTTTGATACATATTGCTTTCTTAGGAGATTTTGACTCTTATTTGTCTTTTGGATTTCAATTCTTGGCATGGGATCATTTAAATATAATATAATGTTTACCATGCTTCCTCTCCATGGGTCTTTTGCTGTCACCCCTTAAGACAATTTTTTAAATGTGAGATGGATGGAGGCTCGAAATAGTATTCCAGAACTTTTGATATTGAGTTATTTTACAAGGATTAAGTAGGACTTCAATGTGTTCATAGCCATTTATGAAAACTGTTGAACAAGAAGAAGTTCTTTCAAATAAATCAATAGTACACAATATTATAATCAAGGATTTTAGTTAATCCATAATTCTGATGAACTCCATGCAACCAAAAGTTTGCTTCTTTATTAAAATCAATCAAACCCTAACTAAAACAAACAAAAATAAGCAAATCAAAACAAAACAAAGCAATCAGTTTATTTATGTACAAGACAACCAATAAATAAAAATCAAGAAACATAAAGTTGGAGAACTAAACCTCTAACTGGTAAGTTCTCTTTCCACCCCTGTAAATCTTGCAACTTGTGAGTTGAGGGGCTAGGCTTGACTGCAATTTGAAAAGGCCTACCCATTATCTAGATTTATCGAACTTGAATTAAAAACTACATCTGAAACTAAATCTACTATTTTACAGTCAATCTCATCAGCCCGTGAAAATCGAAGGAGATCAGGCTGGGTGTCAGGTGAACTGCTGGCTTTTTTCAGTTTGGTAATTTCCCGGTTCTAGTTCAATGAAGTAATTTCCCCACACAGAATTGACTGGTTCATTTTTTCCCTACAACTGAGTAACATTGTACTTCATCTTAGGCTCTCTTAATATTTTTATCTGATTGGGACTTCCCTTATGAAGCAACCACAGATGTGACCAATCTAATGCGAAGTATCCATCTAGCCTTGCCGACCAGTCTCAACTCAAAACAAGTCCATAAACATCAGGTATGTCTGCTACTACAATATCGATGTACTGACATACCTTCTCATTTGTAGATAAGCGAATTAGAACATCTTCCATTTCTCCTATTACTTTCATAGTTGTCCTGTCTAATTGAATAACCTGCCAAGTGGATGGTTTAGGCTGTCCATTAATTCTCTTGCAGACTGAAAGTGGCATAGCATTGATTGATGCCCCTGAATCTACTAAACAGTTGTGCACATTATAGTTGAAAATCTCAAAATTTAGGAGAAATGGTGGGGTTTTAAACTTAGACTTACCTCCCACACTTGCTTCAACAACTTCTTCTTCAGGTTGGTTGTTAGTAGGAAGCTCTTCTTCTGCTACTTCAAGTGCTTTTAACAATTTTTCTTTCTGCTGAGATACATTACACATTTCAAATAATGAGATGTTTTTCTTAGCCTTTTTAATATCTTCCACAATATCATACCCCATCTTAGGTGCTTCGAGATTCTTCTTGACATTATCAACCTTTTCTTCAATAGGCTTAACATGCATGTTAATTTTCTTTCGGTCTTGACTTGAAATGGTAAATTCAGGTATTTTAACAGTTGTAGTGTTCTTTTGTAGCTTCTTCATATTTTCCTGAAGTTTTTTAATCTTTAGAAGTATTGAATTGTCTTCTTTTAACAAACCCTGACTTCTTGTTGTCACATTGGTTTCTGATGTTTCCTCTTGTTTTAGAGAATCTTCCTCTTCTATATCAAACATTGAGACACGGTCCCATAAAACCAGAGTATCCTCCTCTTGTTTTCTTGTGGATTGATTGTCCTTTTCTTCCTCCTTATCAGTTTCTGTTAATTTGGAGTCCAATAACTGATTCATTACCAATGTCATAGAATTGATCCATTGTGGGCAGTACTTTTCAGAATGAGGCTGCTGATGAAAGGTACAAAAATTATCCATGCCTACATCAGTTAAATTCATTGTTGTAGGACTGTGTGGAGGAGTTTTAGATTGATTGTCGTCCTCCCACTTTTTATAGTAAGGCTTATATGATTTGTGAGCCTCTCTTTCCCTCTCTAAATCTATCACTCTGTTGGATAACTTTTGCATCATCTTCAACATCCCTTCAAAATCATGTGATCTCTCATCCTTAGGATTAGTCAGTAATAAAGGTTTCTTACCAAAAGTTTTTTCTTTCGACTGCACAGGATAATTCTCTATGCTCTCCATCTTAGCCTCTACCCTCTCAGCTTCTTCATAGGTTTCCGATAATGTAGGTTTGAATGATATCTTAGCAAACATGGCCAAGTTAGGCCCTAGAGGAGAAGTATAATATTCAATCAGAACTTTTTCAGATGGCTTATCAGTTGCAGTAATTTTTTTTAGATAAGTAGTAAATCTTTGAGTGAAATTATGCACTTTTTCCTTCCTTTCTTTCTTTAAAGCGCATCACCCTTTCATTAAAGATGCATGAGTTTTCTGAACTACATATTTACTTCAAAATTTTCTCTCAAATGTGTCCTAGTCTGTGATTGAATTTGTAGGAAGAGAAAAATACCATGAGGCTTCTGCTCCTTTCAGGGTGTGTGGAAACAATCTACAAACTACATCTTCATGTTCTCCTGCTCGTAGTCCTTCTATAGCCAAGTAAAAACTTTGCAAATGATCATCTACCAGAATCTTTTCACTTGGGTCAAACTTAGGCAACATTTTGTCAAAATATTGAGGCAAATCATGCAAGGGAGCTACCAGGTTTAAAGGTGACCTAGCTTTCCAAGCAGGTGGTGGAGGTGGCTGGTTTGCATTTACATGAGCCATGATTTTGAGTGGAGAATGAGGTGGTGACTGAATAGGGGTATGAACAGGTGAAAAGTCAGGTGTATCTGGTTCCAACTGATTCAAAGGTTGGCCAACTTCCTGTAAGGCTGCTTCTACCAGTTCTTCAAGGTATTCTACCAACACCGAGTCTTCTAATTTAGGGCGATCCTTTTTCTTATATTCTCTTTTGGGTAAGATAGGGATAATTGGTAATCCTCCAATCTTCTTCGCATATGGCCTAGTAATTCTTCTCAAATCATCAACTACTTTGTTATCAACAGAATACAGATGCTCTTTACCCTTCTCTTCAGGAGTTGGATTGTGAAACAAACTACTTTCAGAACTGTCAGCAATGGAATAATTTCAAGGAAACAGGTTCCCTTGGCCAGCCATGCACTGGCGGCCCTCCTTCTAGTGCCAAAAACTGTTGAGGCCTGGAAAATCACAGGTAAGAACAGTTAGGGATTCTCTCCAATAAACATTCCCAAGTAGCCCGCTACTGTTTGGTATGGGGAATCCGTCTGGTTTACTGTCCGGCTACCGTAGGTCAAGTAAAAAATTAAAATGTTTTACCGGTTACGGCCCGGTACACCGTGTATATTTTTTGTTTTTATTTTGTGTTTAAGTATGATGTGCAAGTGCCTATCTAAAAATTCAGATTGATAGAGATAACGAGGAGTGTCACAATGTGATGCGTGGGTTCTTACCTCTTGTCTTAACTCTCTCACATCTAAATCACACACAGCAAGAAACTAAATTTAACTAACTAACCTATCTTTAGGGAGCAAAATTATCAGTTATCAATGAGTAATGTATTTCTGCGCATGCATTAAGAAAAATTATAGATAACTGTTACTTATTTCAAAACACATGAACATCAATAGAAATATGAACAACAAGATAGCTTATTGTTTATGACAACTTTCATTACTCACAGTGGAAATTTCATAGAATAAACTAGAGTGCATTCATAACATGAACATAAATTCAATGAGTTAGAACGATCTCACAATTAATGGACATAAGCTGAAAACGAAATAGTTCACATTCAACTGATCCATAGCAAAGCATTTGAAACATTCCACCAAGCTTTCTCCATCAGGAAACTTGTAATTCTTTATTGCAAAAGGAAATAGTTCTTCTTACAATATACTCTCACAAATGATTTGGGAAAAAGTCCCCCTTCTCTATCTAAACTCTCCTTTATTTATACAAAAAAGAAAAACCTTTGGGCTGCCCCTCGATGACCTTTGGGCTACCCCAACATTTTAGTTCTAATTTTTTTGTCTTGTAGTATGTGCCCGTAATTTATACAACATGTTATATTTTAAATTAAAATTTAAGAGCACTTTATGAAGAGGGACTAGCTTGGTCGCTGATGAGCTTTTTCCAAGCCTAGGCCTCTACTGCTATCGATCTACTCAATAATCTGTTGGTCTTTTTGAGATCCTGTTAATCTCAGACTTTCACTTTCTTCTTTTCTTTTCTTTATCTCTGCTTCCTCATTTCTCTTTCTCTCCTCCTCTTCCTTCCTTGCTGCTTCCTCCATAGCTCTCTTTCTTTCTTATTCTTTATTCTTCAGCCAACTCTCTGTCATAAACATAGCATGTTCTTAAACCATTAATCTTTTACCAAAATAACAAAACTGTATCAATCTATTTACCTCCTCCATATGTATTCTGTAAAATAAACTATACACAGTATTAATGCATGAAAAGAAAGAATGACAAGGAAAAGAAATCCTGCAAGTTTGTGTCTTGAAATCCTCTAAGTCCACTGTCCAAAACTAAAATCACAAGCCCGATAGAATAGACTCATCATCTCAATCCAAGCCGCATCTGGACTAACTCAAAATCCTTCGATGAAAGCATGAACCATAACGATGTAACTGCCAATCCTAAAAACACTAAACCCTAAACTACGCTCTTCATCTCAAAAAAAACCTTGACTCGACCAAAACCCATAGAAAAACCTCCACCATCCCATAAAATAAAGTAAAAGCACACAAAATTGGTGGGAAAACCCTATCAGCAGTTGAAAACTCTAATCGTCGAAAGGATAGTTTGATCGACACCCACAACTGTGAATTCACAAATGCATCAGTAGGTTAGTTCACTAGACAGATGCAACGATGGGACACAACAGACTATGGGTTCCGCGACAAAATAAATCTATCGGCGATCGAAAACTCTAAGGCTAAAGGTCAAAGCTTCAACCCTAAACACATCCACAGTGTCAACGATGCAAGCCTAAGTGTTGTCGTGGTCATGTATCGGAGATCAGAGAGACTACCTATTAAACACATCAACACCAGTGAGTGAAAGGAATAACCCCAATACTCTTTGTAGTTTCGGTGATATAAAGCACTAAATGCCACCGATATCATGTATAAGAGATCGGAACTACTAACCAATAATGTGTCGATAGGTCAAAACACTAAACATCGGAGAGATAGTCTGATCGACAGCTACAACGACAGATAACAAAATAACTGTGGGTTCCACAGATCACAAAACTATCAGCAATTGGGAGCTCTAATAACTATGTATCGACGACTCAAAACTCAATGCTGCCGCCACGTCGGCAATGCAAAGGACTAGCCCTCCGATCACAGTAAAAAATCGTTTCGATAGCGATAAAATAAACAGTGTCGGCAAAAAGGTTTAAACAATAAAATGAAAAATAGGTAAAGGCCATGGATCGACGAAAATAAGAAATGTTCGTTGTTTCCCTCCCAAAACTTCAGTGGCATAGAGAACTAATGCCCCAACTCAACTTCAACTGACTTCCGACAGTGATCGAAAAAAAAAACATTAAGTGTTCGAAAGCCTTATGGTTGGGCAACGGTAATATTAGTTTGTTTAACCTCTGAAACAACGGAAAAAATAGTCAACCAATCATCTGACTTCCACATCAAAAAATCCAAATTTATAGCAGAGGAAAAACAAAGTTTAGGAACCTAAACAATCCCAGGCTAGATAAAATTGAAAGGAGGGTCCAAAATTTTAGAAAATTTGGGAAAAAGGTTGCAGCTGCAACAAGTCCATTCAGTTATGTACATCCCCAAATTCAACAGAGCATCAGTTGTTATGATATTGCATTCCATGAGAATGCCATTTTTCCTATGTACCAGTTCTTCAGATCAACATTTGTATTTAGCCTCCCATTGAGGCCACCATTATGTATCACCAATTGTATATGTATTGATTGGCTCCCATTATTTGAGCCTTGATCCCCATTTTTATTTTGGGGCATTGTTACGAGCATGTGTATTCCTGCCTCGTCCATATACATGTATGATATTATATGTACCTCATCCATTTTTTAGAAGAAATATAAACCAAAATCCACTACAATTTGAATGAGGAGACTCCACTCCTCCACTGTCCTCTCCAGTCTCTCCACCGTTGTCACCATTTTCCCTTGATCCTATGATTTCTATTGGCCATACAATGAGCTCCTTGCCTCAAACATTAGATGGAAATTTGTTAACACCAAATTTTTTTCACTTAGCTCTCCATGGTATAAACCATAGTCATACACCATATTCCCACCATTATTTCCTCCATTTTGACCTTCACAACTAAAATTCCACCAAATATTGTCCAAAACATTATTATTCCTTCCCCATAAATGAAGGGAACTTGAGCATTTATTGTGATTTATCCCCACTCTCTCCAAAAAGGACCAAAAAACCCTAAAAATGAAAATGGGTAAAAAACCATAGATAAATACCATGGACAATAAAATACAATGGATCATTACCATGGGTTAAAAAACCTTGGAGCATACTATAAATACATTGTGAATGTCTCACAAAAAACACTTTTTTCCATTTACTCTTAGTCACACATTTCTCATTTCACCATTATTCCCATATCTCACCATATCATTTCCCATAGTGTATGTTGAGCTTGCTCCATACCCATTTGGATCCATTCCCCCTATTTGACAACCACTAATGGAGTAGACTGGAGACCCAAACTATGGAGATGTGGGACCATTTCCTCGGACGACTGCACTGGCCCACTTCAAATAAAGGTATACCTATTATTGTTATTTGTTGTTAGTTAGAAAATTAAAATAAAAATCATAAAAATATTTCTGTTCTTTCTTATTGTCAGTTTTTGTTGTAAATCGAGGTTGAAAGATACTTCACACCATTGAACTCTACCCTACGATCTGATTGATCTAGGGTAGGTTCTTGTTCACGTAGTAGGAGAGAGTTCCCCACTATAGTATTGACTCCTGTTACGCTTGTACCAAAGGTGTGGATAGAAGGACCCCCTTGTCCGCTATTTCCACTATTGTTGTTAGCTATATTTACAAATCGACTAGGAGATAAGTTTCTGTATCTTACCTCTAGATATGTATTTGGGGTCATAGACATTCCATACCTGTACTCTGGTTATGAAGCTTCTACTTCTTCTTCTTCTCCTTTCAATATAGTCTGATACTCCTCTTCTTCACAATAAACTTTGTCAAAATGAAACATGAACTCGTAGTCTTCTCCTCTGGTCGTACTGCAACTTCCTCTTCTTATCATAGTTTTTATTCTTTTTATAGACCGAAATCTCCTTCCGTTTCTTAGATGTCCACCTTCTAGCTCAGCTCTGCTATTAGTAGGGAACATTTAATCTTAGTTTGCTCCATTTTTTGTGCACTTCTTCTACAACATATCCCAAATTTTTGTGCACGGTCGTTTAATAATCAGACTCCATTCTCGCGATTCCTTTTTCACATACAAGCATTTTTATCCAATTTCTTTAAAATGTCAAGTATCTTCCTCGTGGTCCTCAGAATTTTTTTCTTTTTGGCTCATTATGAGTATATTGTGTTGAAAACAAACTCAGTAATGTATCCCTCCATAATATTGTCTACCCAAAGTTCAACGGCCCTCAACACAAGGTTTATAATATTCTTTAGTCACTGGATCAATTGAGGGTTCCACTTTGTTGGTTCTCCCCCTTGAAAATTTTTTGTTGGGTTGCTAAGTTCGACAAACACTCATACAACACAATAGGAAACTCGGAAAATAAAATTTCATGAATATCTATATAGAGGTATCACTCCAACCAATTTTTCATATTTAACCATTATCATTCACTTTCT
Source organism: Pseudotsuga menziesii (assembly GCA_001517045.1). NCBI lineage: Eukaryota > Viridiplantae > Streptophyta > Pinopsida > Pinales > Pinaceae > Pseudotsuga > Pseudotsuga menziesii. The sequence goes on from LPNX010164606.1 coordinate 155,697, forward strand.
TCTCATGTAAGCTCTAATGCTTTAGAATCCACCCAGTGTTGTATTTCTAGCTTCATCGAATGCCAAAACATATCCCTCACCAAAATATTCATGGTCCCAACAACATAACCATTTGTTGGCATTTCTCCCTTCGACCCAGATTCAGAACTTCTTTTTATCACAATAAATCCCAAGATATCATCCCAACAGAGAAAGGCTTAGTCGGTAGCACCTACGACGCATATGCAGTCTCACCCGAGATATCTCTTATGGGTAACTACTAGAACAAGGTTTCTACAATTGGGTGGGTATTTCTTCTCCCTTGTCACCTTACCAACTCGCTCGACCGAAGTCGATGAGTGTATTACTTATTATTTCTATGCATAGATAAGACACTACTTAACTTATTCATTGACAAATATTATAACATCAATATAAGCTTTAACACAAAGGTTACTATCTACAATGTGACTCATGTATAAGAGAACTCATTCATAAGCAAATAAATAAACACTTATTCACAATATACATTCCTGGGACTTAAGCACATTCATCATATACATTCATGCAACATAAACACATTCATCATCTACTTAATGACATAGTATTTAATGTGGACACCCATCTAGGAAAAACCACAAAGGTGCTCTTCGTTTAGCATGAGAAATATATGGCACCTTTTTCCTATGCACTCAGCTACAGACTCTGTTCTAGATATTCTTCTCTTATCTATACAAAATCCTCTCTCATCTCATGCTCTTTAGTATTCTGTCATTCGATCTTCTTCTACTTTACTCTATTGTTGATCTGCACACATCCTATATCGACTACTCTTCTCTTCGTCTCTACTTTCAATCCACACATATCCTCGATAAATTAACTATTCTTATGGACACAACTGACTGAATAGGAATTAAGCAACTGAGAAAGTAAGTAACAACATAGAAGGTAGGTAACTTGCATATAGCTTGGGTTCTTCCTTTTATAGACTCTTTACATGTTGCATTCAACTGAATTCATTATGTTAGCCAACAAGATGTCATTCCTATTCTAGTCACACTTATCAGTAGTGACTATCAGTCCAAAATACAAATATGATTTTATTCCTTATTTGGTAATGGGCATATCAATATCATAGAATTGGTGTTTTGACATTAGTTATTTCCATGGAGTAGACTATGATAGAGATCCACCCGATATCCTCTTCTATAGGTAAGAGAAAAACTACACCTTTTAAAAGGAGTATGTGGTCTGTTATGTTGCCTCCTTTTTGGAGATGGAGAAACATACATGCTAACTGAATATCTCAATCCCTTAGTTGAGTTGTATAAGTTGGTTCAAATTTGTTTATTAAAACATTCATTGATATGATAATTAGTTATTAAATATTTGATCCCCCTAGAAGAAGCATCAAGGAAGAAGGCCCCTTCTCCACTTAAAACATCTCCCCAAAATTACTCTCGAGTAAGAAGTCCCTTTCAAAGATTCAACAATTTCCTCGAGAAGCATTATCTGGTCGCTTAATCTGGGATGAACTCTAGATTTGTCAATTTCATAACTGGCAACAAAGGAAGAGGTTTTTTATAAGTTTCTTTATAAATATTAGCTCCAAAAGCATCCTTAGATAATAGTCAAATTCCACCATGCCAAGATATTCATGTCTATAATATTAGCAATGAGATAGAGTTTAGGAGATACGCATGTATATGGCTAAGTTAGGCATACAAATAGGGCTCATTTAGAAGTATGTTGCTATGTTATGATCTCTGTGGTTGGTTCATTCTTGATGCAGGACCATAATTGTCAATTTAAGTTTTAAATTTGCATATGTTCTAGAATTTTTATAAGGATGTATTTAGCTCTTCATAACCTCCCTCATGATGCATAAGAGTCGATCTTTCAATTATTGCATAGATCTGAATGATTTTAGGGGTTTAATTTGATTTTTTCTAATAATGGAAACCTCAATCCAAATTGTGGATTCAAGTTGTTTTTCCTTTTGTGTCATATAAATTCAAATTGTTGTAGTGTATAAGGTGTAAAAAAAATCAAGAAATCCAAGAATAGGTCAGAGTGAAATATGAGTGTATTGGCATAGAGGATTAATAGAATTCGTAGTCTCCAATTCATCATTTTGCAGAAATTGTTATATGTGTTCAATTTTGTTTTATGTGTGATGATGTTGTAAAATTGAATGAATTAACTATTTTTTAATGGTTGGAAATTGTTAATTCCTTGTTCTTTTCAAAGACCTCATGAATTCTCTTTTGAAGGTTCAATTGCCTCTGTAATTAGATATAAAGTAAAGGATCCATGACTCAGAGCTTTTAGTGTTTTCATGGCATACTTGGTTGTGATCAATACAAAAAGTAATCCAATAAGATAATGGTTCGATGGTTGGATCGAATTTAATCACAGGGAGAAACATATTGTGCATGCATTGATTCGAGGTAATTACCCTTGTGCTAATTAGATATGTTTCAATTTCTCTTAAATTTTGCATCATTCTAGAGAGAAGGCATAATTCATAATTATAAAGGACATAATTGAAATCCAAGAAAGATAGTGTTGCATCAATTTGGTCCTAGAATCTCTTCCAATCATGTGATATGCACTAACTTTGTTTGGGAATTTGTTATGATCTAAAGTCATTTTTAGATATAACTCTATGTGTACTTAGTTGCCAAAAAAATGGTGTAATGTTCTTAATTAGTGAGACTCTTAATATTGAAATAACCATTCATCAGATTGTATAAACAAGTGTCAATGATACATGGGACCATGAATAGGCACCCAATCCTTCATTAATTCTCATTATCTTTCTTGCATTTGTAGAAGCCTCCTTGTAGAAAGATACTTTGCTTAACATTCATTGATAGTTGTTAGCATGAGCCATATTTTCTAGCATGAGACATATTTTCACTTATTGCACCAATAGGTGTTTTTATTTGATATTTTGGAGTGGACAAGTACTTATATATATATATATTATATTGAACAAGTATGTCACAAGTGTACTGTCCATATTGATTCTATGGAAATCCTTACAAATTCAAATAAACAATTATTGTATATAATAATAATAATAATTAATGCACGGATAACTAGTAGTTGATGCATGGATTACTCCTAGCTGATGGATATATAACTTCAATTTGTGAGAGATAACTCATTTAACTAGAATAAGGCGAGAACAAGTAACTGATAACTTATTAATGACACTTAAATTGTGACTTATCGGTGTTGATCAGCCACAAATTAAGTGGCTATGCTAGTGGTTATCAAACTATATTGACTACTCCGTAGTTGTGCTATTAGATATATATACTTCTCTTGATATATACTCATATTGTTTGTGCCATAGTACTAAACTAACTATTGGAATTATAATGAAGTAAGCCCCATGTTATAACGAAAATATATATGCATTAGTTAACATTAAAGGACAACCTTCAATAATCCAAAATACAACTCTTGATAGGTAACATTGAATTTCATCAAATGAAAGTTGAATGTGGAAATGAAATTGACAAAACTGGGCCAAAGGAGTCCTTTATAATATGATAAAAAAATTATCTTTTCCCTAGTGTAAGGGAATGGAATAAGCTTCAAATAATGCATCCAATTTAACCACCTTCCTTAAATAAATTGAGAAAATTTTGATGAAGGGAGGAGAAAATTTAATGTGGAAGGAGGCTCGTACCATAATTTCAACTACAAGTTTTTGGAAAATGTTAGTTTTAGTTTGATAGATATGAGAATTGAAGCCAAATATTTGGGTTGCCTCTTTGTTGGGAGTAGAACCAGGCATGTCCCATATATTCTCTTTCTATACGATTGTTTACACAAGATTTATTTCTTCTTCTAACATAAAATCATGCATAGGTTCGTAGTTGTTCTTTTGTTGTAAAATATCTTGGTATTAAATTCATGGAGTACTTTAATGGAATGGCGTTTTTCCATATGTCAGTTTTTCCATCGAAGAAAACTTTTGATTGGATCCATACTCTGTCAAAGGAAATGATCAATTATAGATTTTATGGGATTATTCAGTTCTATACATCATTAATTCTGATGGGTTTCTGCAAATACTACACCATATTTCGTGGACCATTTCCCACTGCTTGTGGGATTAAAGATAAATCTTGTTTGAGATCACTTATTTGTTTTAAACAAGATGGGTTTTCAACCTAGGACCATGCCCACATTTTCCCAAATTGGAAACCATTATATATTTGTTTACAATGCATGGGGTTGCTACCTCCAAAAACTCAACTTCAAGTCACACTTTGGTTCAAGTCTCCAACCACTTGTAACTATTCTCAACATTTGGTTATAACTTTGACGTTGTGTTAAAAAATTGATGGGCTAGGAAATTAAACTAGGATATACCTCTCACTGGATGACATTATATTCAAATTGATGGGCTAGGAAATGAAACTAGGATATACCTATCACTAGTATGACATTATATTCAGTCTCATCAAACTCTTTTGCATTTGAGTCCTCCCAAGGTTAACTCCTTTTTGAGAAAACCGAAACCTAGTCTAGTCATCTCCTTGTAGTCTTATTGACCCCAATTTATATTTACAATTTTGACTTGCAACTACGACTGATACTTACAAGTTAAATGTGATAAAAAAATCAATCATTTAGCTTCTTTTATGTCATATTACCTAATTTTAGAGAAGACAACCATCAGACTTGTCAATTGTTTAGAATCCATGGTGTTTTGTAACATGATGTTTTGTAATATGTAGTATTATTTATATTATTGGAAATTTTCATTATATGGACCTAATACATATTTGACAAACCAAATTGTTTTAAAATTGATTTAAATTTACTTTTTATGAAAAAAATACCAACATTATATCCAAAGGACCAAAATTTCGAAATAGAGAACAAAAAGATCATTGGTTGAGGACTTATGTCATTAGTATTTAAGGGATATGAGGTATGATTGGAAAATGTTGATAAATGGATTAAAATGTATGAAATTCTATTGGTGACTCTCAAGGTGGTCTTCTTAGGTGGGAGTAAGAAAGTGATATAATTCAAAAGATTGATTGTAAATAATGGTTAGTTTTGATATAAAAAGTTGATTATTTAAGAAATGTGAAATGTCTAACTAATATGGTTGATGAGATTAAAAAATACCTCAAGCATTGGAATTTAGATTTGACTCATTATTATTGACAATGTTGTAAGCTTTGTTTTCTTAGGAACAACTTATTTTGGTAATAGTGATTATGGCTAGATTTTGATAGTAATAAGAACTTAATATTTTTTGTATCCTGCTTGTATACCCTTGAATCTTGGTACATTTCTTTAAGTTCTAACCATTTTTTGACAAGGAAATAAAGAATTCTGCATCTTTTGAATCAACTTCATATGATGAAGGTTAAATGATTTTGTGGCTCAATATCGCTAACCATGTGCTTCCAACTTATTACATATATGCAGAACTTGTTGGTATTTTTTTACTAGGCTTTATCTTCTAGAATAAATTTATACAAAGAGAAGGTTATTAACTATATCTATAGGTTGTTTCTATGGTTTATATTAAATATAAAAAAGCAAATAACTTTGTTTATTGGAGGAGTTGAATTCCTATAATTAAATAACTGGATCCTAGTTTTATAATTAGTTATAGTTATATATATGACAATCAAAAGATTTTATAATAAGATTAGGTTTTGAAAAATTTATGAGATATAAATCTATTTAGATCTATATCTATATCAATGGTCATTTCTAGACAATTAGCTAGAATTACAAATGGAATAATACATGGGTGGTATGGAGTTTATGTATTATATATTGAGTTCATATCCAAAAGATTTATTAATGAATTCTTGTTAGTCTTTATGTGGTCACATAAGATAAAGTGGAAAATTTAGCTAAAATAGGTTATTAGATATTAGAGTTTTCATCTTTGTTGGATATTACATGTAATTTGGAAAATATTATTTGGCCTGGTGTTCCCTTGGGTTTGAATATGAGTAAAGAGTCTAGTAGATCTAGTGAAACATGGTCCATTAGTGTATGAGAGTGGAAGTATGTGTGAGTTCTAGCATATGCAATTAGTTACATATAGAGTTACTACCTTGAAAGAGAAGTGAGATTAAACTAATTTTATTAATTAATCGAATGATAAAAAAATGAAATCTTGATAAGTGTTTTAAAAGTTATGCACTTAGATATATGATTGTGGTATATTCTCAAGACAATATGACACTAGTTTGTTATCACTAGAATGCTTTGGCCCATTACTATGGTGTCGCCCATTATTATGGTGAAGGTGTATTTAAGGAGCCTTAATGGCTATAGGATTTTATTATAACATTTCTTCACAAAAATGGTATGAAATTACAAACTATAATGACATAAATATGAAATAGAAACAAATATGGTGATAATTATAAGATAAATTATTCAGTTCTTATATCAACTTTGGGATGAAGTTTTCTAAAGAAGGGGGAGTATGTAGTGCCCCATTTATTTTTTCTATATACTTTTACCATATTTGACTATGTTATTATTTGAGGAAATTTGATAACAAATTACGTGGTATGATGTTATGCATTTTGACGTTAAAAACTAAACAATTTATATTACATGGATGATCATCACATTTATTTTTCTTCTGTTTGAAATTTATTGTCATAAATGGATTTATGTATGATAAACAACAATTGATGATATGATGCATGAAAATTATAGAAGTGGATGCATTTTATATGTTTCTTTTGGATACTTTGATGATTTTTTTAGTGTGATAGGAAAGCACAGGTGCACAATGACACAAAGTTATGTCAATAGCGCAGTGACTCTGGATTGAGTCAGGACATTGTATTATATTATGTCATCCATTTATTTGATATTTTGAATGATCCAAATAGAACTATTTGATGCAAATGATATTCATTATGTGTAGACATAATCAATCCACAGATGAGTAATGGGGTTGTATGAAAGGATGTACACAATAAAAATAACACATGTTTCCATACAATGGGTTTAAAAGTATGTGAGACTTCTTCCCTTAAAATGCATGTTTCCATGAGGGTAGGTTGAGTATTTGATCACTCACGAGGATTTACCGGGTGGATTGCAATAAGGTGTCAACCTTATTCCCTAATCACCATTAGTCTCCTAATAGGGTAGTGACAAATTGAGTTAACATGGTATCAATTATCGTACCACATTTCCACCATGGAAAAAGTATAATATCGTACCGCATTGAAGGGCATGTGAATGATCATGGAACCCTTGATAGTACCTTGATAATTTTATTACATTAAAGAATAAAAAATACTTAATTGTTAGATGTATTCCTATCAAATATCAATGAACTAAGAAGATGTTGTTAAGGAATAGAAAAAACATGAGTTTATGCAATGACAATAAATGAAAAATAAATAAATTTAAATAAAAACATGTACATGAAAGAAGGAAAAAAAATAGTTAGATAATGAGAAAATGAACTAAAACACATTATTTTAATTGAGAAAAAATAAAAAAGGAGAATCTAGTTAAAAAGAGGAACTGATTAAAAGGAATAATGAATTAAAGTGCACACACATGTAGGGGAAGAAGACGAAATCAAGGAAACACCTAAGACTAATTTTAGCAAGATTGATTTGAAGGTGAGGATAAACCCCAAATTAATAATCCTTAAAAATGATTTAGATGATTTAGTTTTGCAGATGGGTAGGAAAATGACACATGTAAGAATGTATAATAATCAAATTTCTATTAAAATAATTTAAATTTTGCATAAAAGGAGCATGTTTCAAAAACATAAAACTATATAAAAGAAAGGTAAGGGATTGAGCTAAAGGGATCTTTGATCCCCATTGTTGGATGACTGAATTAATGTTGAAAGTTAGAGGTTATTTTTGAATATTTTGGTCATTTGGATCTATTAAGGTTGGGATTTCTAATAGGTTTGAGGAATACTATCCAATAGTGTTAGTCATACTTCATGTATACAATCTCATTGCAGATCAGGGGTCCATGGGAATAAAAGTACCCATTGGGAACAAACAGGGTGGAAAAATGATGGATCTACATGATTAGAAAATCAACGATACCAATGGGAGCTTGACACAGATTTGCAGAAACAAATCCATCATGGCTCTTCGAGATAACCAAAAAATACAAATCAGGTTATCTTATGTTGTTATTAAAATGGTAATGTATAGACATATGTATGTATAATTTACATCGGTTTCTGATGATCATGTGTGAAGTGTAATTATTGAATACACTAAGACATTTTTATTTTCTTAATACTCATGTGTCATGTTTTTTTCTATTAACCCATAACCCCATGACCCTTAGAATCCCACTAACCCCATAAATGTGATGCAGATGTGACCTTGTCTGACTACTAATCAGGGTGCACAACAGAATGTAGTAGACACACAACAATTGAGATGCCAAGTTTTATGATTTTATATTAAATAGAATCCATTACACAGGTGATAGTAACATCCAGGGTGAATTCCATGTTTCTTCCATAATATATAATCTATACAAGAGAAAACAAAATACGATTCATTGTTCCAAAAGGGAACCCCCCTCATTCCCTACTATGGTCTCTATTTATAACTCACATTCACCACCTTATTTTCTCATTCCAACAACTTATAGAAGCCTCTAGCTTCCTCTCGAACCCTCTTTGGCACATAGTTCCATATGCCATAATCAACCAATGCCATTACTATGAAATAAACATTATGTTATCTCCTCAAATAAAATAGTCAAGTTTTTTTTATTTTAGGTGATAGGAAGTCATTGAAAAATAAATTTCTAAATTTATTTTGGCTCATTTTTTAGAGCTTTAGGTATGTAATAAAGTTTGAAAAACATTGGAATTTTTTTTCTTCAAAAAAATCAAAGCTCAGGTTTCAGTGGCTTAGGCAGACATCTCAACTATTCATTAGCCACCAAAATCCTAGATTTCGGCAGCTTAAATGTAAAATTCGGGGCCATCTTAGCCACCGAAATCGTAGGTTTTTCAAATGATAAAATGCCTTGGGAAAACTAAATTTTGTTAGCTATGGAGAGGCCGTTTTACACGCTCAAATAGTCGATTGAAAACTAGACATCCTCCAATTTCTAATGGTACTTTCAGATATGCATTTAGAGCTCGATAAGGTAGTCAAAAGTCCCACATGAGATGAAGCAGCGTTTTCAGGAATGTGGCGTTTTTACTGTGCTGAGCCATCATTTTCAAATGATGATCCTGGGAAATTGGAGGATCATTTTGAGAAACAGTCGGAGGATTTTTTTCCTGACATGTCAAAGAACAATTAAATCTCTTAGTTTTCCTATAGGTGTCACATAGTAGGAGAATCAAATCCATCTCTGAGCCCTAAATTTCAGATCTCAGAATTCCCCTATTTGACACATGTTTTTGAAATAAATATGTCAGAAAAATGAAAATGAATATCAAATAACTGAGAGAGGTTATTTCTCATAACAAACCAAAGAACAATAAAATCTCTCAGTTTTCCTACAGGTGTCACCAATTGGGAGAATCGAATCCATCTCTGAGCCCTAAATTTCAGATCTCAGAATTCCCTTGTTTGACACATGTTTGTGAAATACAGATGTCGGGAAAATGAAAATGAATATCAAATAACTGAGAGAGGTTTTTTCTCATAGAAAACCAAATAACAATAAAATCTCTCATTTTTACCACATATGTCACATATTTGGAGAATCGAATCCATCTCTGAGCCCTAAATTTCAGATCTCAGAATTCCCTTGTTTGACACATGTTTTTGAAATACAAATGTCGGGAAAATGAAAATGAAGCTCAAATAACGAAGAGAGGTTTTTTTTCATAAAAAAACAAAACAATAACCTCTCTCAGTTTTTCGAAATATGTTTTTATTTCAGAGATATAGGTCAATCTCTGAGCAACATATTTCCAGAAATTTCTGCATTTTCCAGCCACCTCACAAATTCTAATTTGAGATAGGAAAAGAGGTTATCAAATCCATATTTTGAGGATCTTGAAATTGATTTGTAAAGATTATTTAATCTCATTGAAGAATAATTGTACAGGGGTTCAACTTTGGACACTTTTCCATACTTGTACTCTCAAACTTCTCATTTCATGATCAGTAATACAAGCTTCTTTTGCCATTACTTGTTCAGATTTTCATCTTCTTGTCTATTCTATACTTGCACCTAAATGTCAAATTCATGTTAATTCTATTTTTCTGATGTTTGATAACTGTCAACTTGTCAGTACATACATAAACTAGAATTTGCAAGTACTTTACTTGGTTTATCTGCCCATTCATATATACTTTGTGTGTATGTTTTTGCTAGTAAGTTAGGTGTTCTTCGTACATTCATTTATTTACAACTCTCTAAATAGTGATAGTTAAAAGCCTTGTCAATATAGTTGTGTTTATGCATTTCTTGAGTGAGTGAGGTTTGATTTAGTCATCTGACTTGATCCATTTGAGTGAATCATTGAAAAAATAGATTAATTTACTGGGCATCTTCGAGTTACAACCTAGAAGAGTTTCCTAGACTACTAACAAATTGGTGTCGTTTCTAGGGAGAGGAGATTGAAGCTCAGCTTCCTTGGGAGATGACATAGTTCCATATTTGATGATAGACAAAGACTAGATATTATTTCTGTTGTAATAATCTATCTGGTGACTCCATGAAGAACAGATTCAGTGGTGATTCCATTGTTCATAAATCTATTGGCGACTCCACTGGTATGAAATGAATCAGATCTTAGCAAAGAAGTATGCTTTCTGTTATTTTTCAAATATTGTTGGTTTTCCTAATCCAGTGCCTAGTAGAGATGAATGGGAACGTAGTATTCCCAGATTTCGAGGAGAATATTGGGAAGTACCAGCTGAACATTTGATGGATTTTCATGATTGCATTCATCGGTTGCAAATTGTGCATGAAGATGTTCAGATTAAACTATTTGGCTATTCATTATAGGGGATTGCTCATGATTGGTACCGGTCTCTTCCTATTACCAGTATCATCTCTTTGGCAGATTTTCATGCTACCTTTCATTTGTTTTGCAAAGGAATATTTTCAACTGATCTTTTATATCCCGAATGCTGTCATGAATTCAGTTTATTGAATAAATATCTAAACATTCATGACGAGTATGCTGCAGTAGGGGACACCTCTTATTGTGACCAAGATATTAATGAATTTCAGGATGGTAACCATATTATAGATGCTTTTGACATTGTATCAAATGCATCAACCGACTTAGGTTGTCATGAAGATGAGATGGTCCTCTTTGGAAACCTAAAAGATAAGGAGCAGAAAGGTTCAGATCAACAATTGATTTTGCATTTCCTGCTGATAGAGGTTGAGCAGACCACATTCAACATTAACATCAGTGAAGGAAAAGATCAGCAGCATAAAGAGGTATTTCTTGTTGCCTTTTATGATCCTATTTCAAACTATTTGGAATCCATGAACAACATAGATGTTAAAATATTTCTATTAGATGAAAGCTGGCTTTATCATCTGTTCAAACCACTTTTCTGTTGGATATACATTCCTTTATTTTTGGGTTCAAGATCAAGGATAAGTTAAGAAGATAAGTTTCTGACATGGCTTCATTGGAAGCATGATGTCAATTGATAAGAAGCCTCTACTGATTAGAATTAGGAGTAGGAAAGAGAATAAGCTCTTTATATGAGCAAGTAGACTTTTCTAGTTATTGGTTGTTGAATAAGAAGGACAAGCTATAAGCATGCTACAGGTTTGTAGGGGATCAGTTGTAAAGGCATCTCTTTAAAGGTGTTCAGAAAAATATTGTACTGCTGACTCCATTCTCAATGGAACATTAGACTAAGTTCTGTATTTTGTTGTCCAGGAAAGACATCATATATGTGGTTCTTGCAAACTCACAAGGAGGATTCCATCTTCGAGTAGGAGCCAGATGTTATCTCCTCAAATAAAATATTTGAGTTTGTTTATTTTAGGTGATAGGAAGTCATTGAAAAATAAATTTCTAAATTTATTTTGGCTCATTTTTTAGACCTTTAGGTATGTACTAAAGTTTGAAAAACATTGGATTTTGTTTTTTCTTCAAAAAAAAAAAGTTTAGGTTTCGGTGGCTTAGGAGGACATCTCAAATATTCATTAGCCACTGAAATCCTAGCTTTCGGCAACTTAAATGTAAAATTCAGGCTATCTTAGCCACCAAAATCGCAGGTTTTTCAAACGATAAAATGCCTTGGGAAAACTAATTTTTCTCAGCCACGGAGAGGTCGTTTTACACGCTCAAATAGTCAATTGAAAACTAGACATCCTAATATTTCCAATTGTACTTTCATATTTGCATTTAGAGCTCGAGAAGGAAGTCAAAAGTCTCTCGCAAGATGAGGCAACGTTTTTTAGGAATGTGGCGTTTTTACTGTGTTGAGTCATAATTTTCAAATGATGATCCTGGGATATTGGAGGATAATTTTGAGAAATTTTTTGAGGATTTTGTGCCTGATATGTGAAAGAACAATAACCTCTCTCAGGTTTCCTACAAGTGTCACATATTGGGAGAATCAAATCTATCTCTAAGCCCTAAATTTCAGATCTCAGAATTCCCCTATTTGAAACATGTTTTTGAAATACAGATGTCGGGAAAATGAAAATGAATATAAAATAACTGAGAGAGGTTTTTTCTCATAAAAAACCAAATAACAATAACCTCTATTAGTTTTCCTACAGGCATCACATATTTTCATAATTGAATGCATCTCTAAGCCCTAAATTTCAAATCTCAGAATTCCCCTGTTTGACACATGTTTTTGAAATGCAGATGTCGGGAAAATGAAAATGAATATCAAATAAATGAGAGAGGTTTTTTCTCATAAAAAAACAAATAACAATAAAATCTCTCATTTTTCCTACAAGTGTAACATATTGGGATAATTGAATCCATCTCTGAGCCCTAAATTTCAGATCTCAGAATTCCCCTATTTGAAACATGTTTTTGAAATACAGATGTAGGGAAAATGAAAACGAATCTCAAATAATTGAGAGATATTTTTTCTCATAACAAACCAAATAACAATAATCTCTCTCATTTTTCCAAAATCAGTTTTTATTTGAGAGAGATAGGTCAATCTCTGAGCAGCATATTTACAGAAATTTCTGCATTTTCCAGCCACCTCACAAATTCGGATTTGAGATAGGAAAAGAGGTTATCAGATCCATATTTTGAGGATATTGAAACTTATTTGTAAATATTATTTAAGCTCATTGAAGAATCATTGTATAGGGGTTCGAATTTGGAGACTTTTCCATACTTGTACTCTCATACTTCTCATTTTATGATCAGTAATACAAGCTTTTTTGCCATTACTTATTCAGATTTTCATCTTCTTGTCTATTCTATACTTGCAACTGAATGTCAAATTCATGTTAATTCTGTTTGTCTCCTGTTTGATAATTGTCAACTTGTCAATACATACATAAACTAGAATTTGCAAGTACTTTACTTGGTTTATATGGCCATTCATATATACTTTGTGTGTATGTTTCTGCTAGTAAATTAGGTGTTCTTCGTACATTCATTTATTTACAACTCTCTAAACAGTGATAGTTAAAAGCCTTGTCAATTTGGTTGTGTTTATGCATGTCTTGAGTGACTGAGGTTTGATTTAGTCATCTGACTTGATCCATTTGAGTGAACCATTGAAAAAATAGATTAAGTTACTAGGCATCTTTGAGTTACAACCTAGAAGAGTTTCTTGGAATTCTAACACATTGCAACTACTTTGTGATGTTCCTTTTTCTTCTGCGTACTTTTGATTTCCATTATTTGGCTCTCGACTAGTACTTGTTAGCCTCTACACCAGTCATCTGCATCAACCCTTCTATCATCCAATCCTTCTTGGGATATGTCCCAAGCTTCTAATCATCGTGGCTTCATTTGAGGCTCAAATATTTCTGTCAGTTCCTCTTTATGTTGGCTCCAAACCTGAATATTCCTTTGACTTCCCATTCTACAATGCTAGTGCTTAACCAACTTATCCCATTTACCAGTCTATTTTCTTCTGAATGTCTCCATCTTCCATCAACTTGACCTACATAAATCTCTCTGACTTACTTGGTCCTTAATTGACCACATATACCCTGTTGTCCTTCTGTTGCAGCTGCAACCTTTTTTCCCAAAATTTTAAATTTTAGGACCCTGCTTTTTATTTGCTTCTATTTGGTCTAGCCTAGGATTGTTCGGTTTCCCTAAATCTGTCCTGGAAGTTCGTATTTTGCTCAAAACTTAATCATTTTCATTGGAAGATTAGTTGGATATCCTTCCGATATTGGAAGCATAGTCAACTGTCTTTCCTCCATTGTGGAAGTTGAATGATCTAGTCTATCAGAAGTATTGCCATCTTCCTCGTCAATATGTCAAAAATCATGGTTTCTTTTTGTTTGATTTTTGAGCTTATCATTTTGACTGCTGGTGACTTTTTTATCGCTATCGAAATGGTCTATGACAATGAACCGGAGTACTAGTCCTCTACATTGCTGACATTTCAGGAGGCAGATGATGAATGTTCTGAAAGATAGTTGTTTCCCTCGTCGATGCCTTAGAACTTAGATGTTCCGAGTTTCAATACCCTTTTAAAAGAATGAAGACACGATAATACATTTTACATCACCGACACTATGGAGAATGTTTGGGTTTGAAGTTTCGAGAGTTAGTTTTTTCCTCGGCGATGCTTTAGAGGTTAAGTGTTCCGATCTCCAATACGTATTGGGATGAATAATCATTGCGATGATAGTGCTTGGAATTACCAACACTGTGAAAGATGTTTAGGCTTGAGTTTCCGCACTTAGTGCTAAATGGTGCCAATGCACAGACTTAAAAGTTGTCACGGATCCATAGTTGGTTTTGTGTCTGCCATTGCAGCTATCACTCGAACTATATTTCCAATGATTAGAGGGGTTGGTCGCCGATGAGTTTAACTGTCGATAGGGCTTTTCCCACCGACTTTTTTCGCCGAAGGTTCTATATATATGAGTGGGGCGTTTTTATTATTATTTATCCATATTTTACCTTTCCTTTTGCTCCAGTCTTGTCATTTTCACTGATTCACATGCCCAACTATTCAAACTTGATTCGCCAGCATTGCTACTGTGGAGATTTTTCCAGTCCATCGACTACACTGCGGTTTTCCAGGTAGGTGGACCACGGCCTTGTTTTTTTTTGTTTTTATTGGTCGATTTGTAATCGTGGTTTTTCCCTGGTTAGGTTTTCCCGGTTAGGTGGTCCATGGGTTGGGTTTGTCCACTTAAAGAGTGTTTGTCTTCGCGGTACGCATGAATTTTTATTTGAAGAGCTAGATGTTTACAGTTTTCTTTAGCGAAAGGTTTTTGAGGCTGCGTGATTAATTAGGCCGTTATGAATGCTTTTGCTCTAGTGTGAAAGATTAGGGCACGGTGCAGACAAGCGTTTCACTGTCTGCACCACCCGTTCTTTTGGTTGTCCATAGCCATCCAGGGGGTGTTAAAATATTGCTTGCACTTACCTTTTCCTTGGGACTACGGAGGTTTTCTGTTTTTAGTCGTTTAGGGTTTTTTCGATAGGAAGAGCACTGTATAAGGTATAACGTTTTGAAGTTTGTTGTAGAAGAGTAGCAGTAGGAATATGTGATTCATACTTTTATCGAATTAGTTCGAATGCGACCTGGGTTAAGATAGAGAATTGTTTTTCTCTCGGGGTTGTGAATTTTTTACAGACAATGGACTTAGGTAGTTTTAAGACACAACCTGCAGGATTTTATTTTTGCCTTGTCATTTTTTTCA
This sequence comes from Pseudotsuga menziesii, assembly GCA_001517045.1. Lineage (NCBI taxonomy): Eukaryota > Viridiplantae > Streptophyta > Pinopsida > Pinales > Pinaceae > Pseudotsuga > Pseudotsuga menziesii. The sequence continues at coordinate 171,501 of LPNX010164606.1, forward strand.
TGCATTGAATATTGTGGGTAGTTCATTTTTCAGAATGCATATGGAGGAGGTAAACAAATTGATACAGTTTTTGTTTATTATTAAAACACTTGTTAAAATCTAAATGGGTCTAAGAAAATGCTGTGTTTGTGATAGGGTGATTGTTGCAAAGAAAATATGTCGAAAAGACAAAAGAAAGAGGCTCCTGTGGTTGAAGGAGAACTTGAGGTTGAGATCATCACCAAGGTTGAATATATATATGAAGATACCAAAGCTTCCACTGGGGTCGAACTAGACTACAAATGGGGAGAGAATTACAGGATGATTGCCAATCAGAACATACCTGATGCAGGATTCAAAGATCTAACCATTTATGCAAACATTGAGAAATCAACTCTCATGAAAGTAGCCACAAGACCTGAGTTGTTCCCTTGTTCAGAGGTGATAGGTTGGATTCTGCCTAGGGCAGATGTAACTATAATGATTCTTGAAAATACTGCTAAGTAGGGCTATGCTGCATATAGCCCTGCATATGTCTCTATGGCATATCATATGCCTTCTGCCCAGATTTACTTGACAGAAAGCTGGTTGAAAGAGACAACTATGGATCTGGTAGAAACAGTTAAAAGAATGATGATACCATGGAAAAAATTTCAAACCAGGCCTTCCAGAGAGTATGATACCTCTACTCTCTGGAATCCCTATAGATTCATTGCAGTAATGATAAATAGGATTTTTGGTAGAGCTCATAGGAAAAGCTTCAAGATAGGATGGATAACAATTATCTTCTATGTGGCTACTCAAGGAACCATTTTTAATTGGTCGAGCATAGTGTCAAATAGCCTCTCAACATGCATATCTGCAGCCTTGGGAGGGGTGTCATAGAAGAAATCAGAGTTCTACATGAGCTCCATCCTGATTGACTGTATACTTTGTACTCAGTCTTTTCCAGCCTTGAGATGTAACTGGGAGAGGGATAGGACCCAGTGTACACAGCATATAGATTGTTATGGGCCCATAAATATTATAGCTATTACAGGGAAATATGAGAACACTTCATCATGCCTTTGTATACCCTAATTTTCCTTACTGAATGCAACTACATTTCTGAAGAAGCATTCAAAGTCATCGAGGAATACGGAGACTATTATTTGATCGAGGAAGGATTGTATATAAGAATGTATGGTGGTTCCAGAGCACCTTCTCTACTCCCTAAGTATGCCACTGACTATGTACTACACAAAGAGGCAGTTAGGCGGGTATATATTTATGGTGTGGGAAATTTCTTGTTTGAACATAAAAATGAAGCATATCCTGCAGTTCCTTTCTTCCTTGGCAGCTACAAGTTTTCGAGAGTAAAACATGCTGCATAGTTTGTTCAGGAGATGGAACATTTCCATTTTGGCGAAATGAATTTTCACAGGAATGACTCCCGAAATAAAGTAGCAGATTACTACAAGGAAGCAGGAATCAATTTTGAATATACGAATTTTTGGGATAAGGATGAGGCAACATTCAGAAGTGCAAAGAACATAACTGCCCTTAAAAAGAGATTTAAACAGAAAATAGATACTATGGGTGGAAAGGGAAAAACTTCAGAGAAGACTAAGACATTAGAAGAAGAAGAGGCCAAAAAGAGAGAAGAAGATGCTAGAAGGCTAGCACATGAGGCAGAGAGCTGGCTGAAGAATGAAGAAGAAGAAAGGAAGCGAGTTGCAGAGGAAGCAACAAGGAAGAAAGATGAGGAGAGAAAGAGAAATGAAGAAGCAGAGATCAAGAAAAGACAGGAAGAAAGTGAAGGTCGGAGATTAACAAGATCTCAAAAGGACCAACAGACTACTGAGCAGGTAGATACACAAGGAGGACAAGATCACATAGATCAAGGACACAGACAATATAATCCTAATACCCAGGAGCCTGCTTCCTCTTCTGGCAGTACACTGGGACAAGCTTCATTTTCTGGAATAAATTTGATGCCTTTCATGCCTATAGAAGGGGAAGAGGTTCCTGACTTCAGTACTATTTTCTATGATAAGGAGAAGAAAAGGATTGTAAAAAGAACCGAGAAAAAGGTTGAAACTGGGGGACAGTCAAGAAAGATGATAACAGATAAAAGCTTGGTGTATGGAATGGATGCAGATCCAAGATTGATAGCAAGAGTTGGGGTGGCATTAACCCAAGCAACTAAAGATAATGTAGACAGGCTTATGACAGACCTCGCGCAGTCAATAAAGAATGCAACACAATTAAAATAAACATTGAAGAAGGAGAGGGATGCGGGTCAGAAGCTGAAAAGGAAATATGAAGACATGATGAATGAAGTAAGGACTTCAAGAACATAATTCCAAACTCTGCAGGCAAATAAGGAGGCTTTAGAGATTTCTACAGAGAAAACGGAAAAGAATGCTCAAGATAGCTTAGCTGAATTACAAAGGCTACAGCTAGAGAATAAAATGTTGAAAACTGAGAAAGATGAACTTCAGGTATCCTATGAAAATCTAAGTACAGAAAAGGACCTGTTGCAAAGAAAAGTTGTTGAGTTAGAAACAGATAAGGCCACCACAAAGGAAAGAGAGAAGCAATATCAAATGCAGGTGGCAACCTTAGAAGAACATAATACTTCATTGACAACATCACTAAAAGATGCTATGGAATAGAAGACAGACTTCCATCCTTTGAAAGAACATGTTCTAACTCAAAGAAGGAAAATTCATCAATTACAAATATGCATTGAGGAAGAAAGGTGTAAAATTTTACAAATAGACACCATATTAGAAGAAATTTTGGACACTACTTCGTATTTTTTGGACAGATCTCAAGAGATTCTGGAGATTCTAACGGGAAGAATGGTGTGTATGGAAACAAATAAGGAATCTCCTGCGAAGTTACCAGTTAAGGACCAGCAGATTTTAAAACAGGAATATGATTTATTGGAGTTTGCAATTAATGTTGCAGAAGAATTCAAGAAAACTGTAAAGAAAACAAAGGGAGCATGTGCCAAATACTGCAAGAGAGTGCTTGCTAAATACAATAGATGCCAGATTTCTGCATAGAAAAGATTGGATGCGATACCAGAACATAAATTGTTTATAGAGAATCTACATAATAGATATCAAGAAGATGAGCAAGAGATCCAACAGGTAAAGGATCTAGATGAACGAATTTTAAAGAATGCAGTGGCACATGCAGCTGTAAGTATACATCTACTAGAATATCAGCTGCGCATGAGTCTGACAAGGATAAAAGGATTAAAGAACTAGGCTGCTAAATATGAGATAAATATCCGTTTTCTTGAACCTTCCGGATTTGAAGGCATAACAGTAGAGGCCCAGGCATGGAAAAAGTTCATCAATGACCAAGCTGGCCCCTCTTCATAAAGTGTTCTAAAAAAATTTGATTTAAAATATAATATATTGTATTAATTATGTGCACATGCTACGAGACAAAATTTTGGAAATGAAAGGTTGGGGAAGCTCAAAAGTCATTGAGGGGCAGCCCAAGGGTTTTGCTTTTTGTATAAATATCAGAGAGTTTAGATGTAGAAAAGGGGGCTTTCCCAGACCATTTTTGAGAGTATATTGTAAGAAGAACTATTTCCTTTTACAATAAAGAGTTACAAGTTTCTACTGGAGAAAGTTTGGTGGAATGTTTCAAATGTTTTTCTATGGATTAGTTGAATGTGAACTATTTTGTTTTAAGCTTATTTCCATTAATGATGAGATCGTTCTAACTCATTGAATATATTTTCATGTTATGAATGTACTCTAGTTTATTCTGTGAAATTTCCACTTTGAGTAATGAAGGTTGTAATTAACAATAAGCTATTTTGTTGTTCATATTTCTATTGATGTTCATGTGTTCTGAAACAAATAATAGATATCTGTGATTTTTCCTAATGCATGCACTGAAATACATTGCTCACCGTTAAATGATAATTCTGCTCCCTAGGGATAGGTTAGTTAGTTATAGTTAGTTTCTTGTTGTTTGTGATTTAGATGCGAGAGAGATAATAACATGTGCATCACATTGTGACCCTCCTCGTTATCTCTATCATCTACATTTTAGTTAGGCACTTGCACATCATACCATAAACATAAAAACTAAAAATATACATGGTGGATCGGGCCATGATCGGTAAAACATTTTAATTGTTACTTGACCTACGGTAGCTGGAACGTAAACCGGACGGATTCCCCATACCAAACAGTAACGAGCTAGTTGGGAATGTTTATTGGGGAGAATCCCTAACTGTTGTTACCTACGATTTTCCAATCCTCAACACATTCAATATTTGAATCTCTCTTTACCCTAACTAACCATAGCCTGTCTTTATCTTGACTACAACTTAGTCAACTTCATTCACATTCACCACTACCCTTGTTGGATGTTATTCTTTTGCCTCAACTAATACTCATATAGTCTAGTATCGTCTCAGCCACAACTTGGTAAACTCCTTCCTTGTTAATATTTTATTCTTCTAGACACAACTTTCCCCTTTAATCCCCCTAGATATCATTGGATTTATTTCTAGGCGATCCCTTAGCGAACAACCAGTCTTTTGGTTAATTTTATACTTGCGTTGGTTTCAATATTGACTCGTCCTCATAAGTCAGTCGACCTCATCTCCAAATTCCTTCTAGTCTATCGTATTAATGAATTAATCTCCAACTTCCTTCATCCTACTAGTAATCAACCGTTTGAATTCAGTCAATTCCCCTTGACCCTCAGGTCTCTATTAGCTTGACTACTTCACTCCAGTCTCCTCTTCCTCCTCCTCAACTTCTACTAACCCTCAAGATAGTGTATACCCCTTTCTCTATTGATTCTTCCATCAAATCCAGTCACCTTCCATCCCTTTGGTTATATCATCTACATAGTTAACCTTATTTCCCTTGACCATTTCACTGTAGTTGATCCCAACCACATTGGATTTTCCATCGACCTACCTAGTCCTTTGACTAGATTTTCACTTTATCTACGACTTGATTAGATTGAACCAAGTAATTTTTTTTTCTCCTACGACTTATTCCAATTAAATTCCCCTACCTTCATCGTGAAGGACTTCAACACCTTCCAGCAACTCCACACCACCTATCCTCTGCCTATAGGGTCCTCTACCAACCTATTCCATTGTTGACCATATCTTACAATTGTTCTACTTCAACCCAACTATTTGGGATTGCACATTGCCCTTACCTTCACCTGGAAGTTTGTTGTCCCCCTTCTAGAAAACTTATTGTCACCTATCTTCAATGATCACTCATAGGGGTGGATTCCCTACATTAGACTCTCGGGGTATGAAAATAAAATAGACCCTCAGTTATGATATTTAGATTAGGATTCAATATTGTCTTCTTTTGTCAATGTCAATGCTATACTTGGTACTAGATACAAACTATTCCATTCTTCTTCCATGGGATCAAAATTTCCCTAATCGTCCTATCATCCATAAACTATTGGACCTACTGGTTCAACTTGACCTCTATGGTCGACGTCATATTTTGTAGTGACTTGTTCAGTACACTTGAACTCAACACCACATTGGTGTGGTGGTATTTGTTTCTCAACAACAACCCAATCATCCGCTCATTAACCATATCAAATTTCTCTTGGGATTCCCGTCTTACTTATTCAATTTTATTCCTCTTACTTCCATTCTTCAATATGAACTCGATGACTTTCATATCAAATGCAAGTTCCTACTCAACCTTAGGAAGACTCTCCACTTCCATGGAATTATCTTCTTCTGTGGGTCTTTCCACGACTTTCTCACCTTCTTGGTTCTATTCCTTATCCTACCATGCAAATCCACTCTAGTCCATGTCTCCTACTTCTTCTTCTACAGTATTCATGGCATGCTCTCCATCTCATTTTTATCTCTACCATTCATACTATTCCAACCTATCGATTAGAGCCTTTTCCTTGACAAGGCATGCTTGCATAGTCTCCTCAGTTCTCCCTTCTCCCTTGTTGATAATATCTCGATGATATTCTTTACCTGACTAGTCTATACCATCGTTGTAATTTTTGTCCAACCCTTCATTCTTCACGGGTTGTCGTGATCCAACCATTTCTTCAACACTTGTCTCTTTAGGTTGGATCCTCTTGAGAACATCTTCCAGCATCTTTAACTTTTCTATCATGGTAGTCCATGACCCCATATTATTTAGGATCATCTTTTGTATCTTCTTCTTGTTCTTCATTCTTATCGTGGCATGATCTTTGTGCTCATCCCAACACCTCCAATATTTCCTTTATATGTGCAAAAAAACTCTATGTATTCTCCAAAGTGAGGGTCCTCTTCCTTGTCATTAAGGTCTTCATCAACTTGTCTTCGCTTGACAACCTCTTTATCCCCTATTTCACCTCCAAATATTCCATCTTAAGAACTTCCTCCCTCAGTGAGTTGCATATTTTCACCAATGTCATTTCCCCACGTGACCTATTCATATATGCACTTCTTATTTGTGTAGTCTCATTTTGGACTCCTTGGTTGATTTCTTATTTCTTCTCTTTTTCTTCTGTAGTTCTACCCAACTTCCTTGTTGGAACTGCTGCCTTCATCAAACCCTTACAAAACTCCTTTTTCGACTCCAATCTTCCAGTATTCAATTGGATTTTCCTCTTCTCCATGAGGTACTCTTCCAAATAGTCCATTCTTGGTGTCTTATAGCTCTCACAATCTTAAACTTTGTTGTTGGTTGACTCCACCCAATTCTCTCATTGGATCCATCCAATTTCTTCATCTTGCCTTCTTGTAACTCTACCCACAACTGTGGCTTTGGAGCTACAAATTCCTCAAACCTTCTTCAGGACACTATGCTTTGCAATCCTAACTATGAATAAATCTACCCCACCTCCTATGGGAGCTATCACTTCCTACATAGATTTACACAACCACAACAAGATGTGTTTCTGCACTTGTCTAATCACAATTGAACTTCTCAACACTTTTCTAGCAAGATTCCACCTCTCTGATACCAACTGAGGAAAACATGACCTTGGTTAGCTGCTAATCATGGTGCACAATAGAATGCAGTAGACACACAAATACATACACAATAATAGAGATTCCAATGATTATGGATTTATATTAAATTCAATACATTACATTGGTGATGGTTACATTTAGGGTGAAGTCCCTATTTCCTCCATAGGATCTACTTTGTACAAGATAAAAAAAAATACCATACAATGGTTTGAGAGGGAATCTCCCTCATTGCCTGCTATGATATCTATTTATAGCTAACATCCACTACCTTATTTTCTCACTTAGGTAGCTTCTAGAAGCCTTTAAATTCCTCTGGAATCCTCTTTGGCGTGCAGTTCCATATAGCGTCCTCAACCACTAGCATCACTCTATAATAAATGATGCAACTACTCTATGATGTGCCTCTATCTCCTATGTACTTTGGATTTTTTGTTGGTCGACTCTCGACCGGTACTCGTCAACCTATTCACTATTTGTGTACAGCAATGCTTCTTTCATCCAATCCTTCTTGATCTATGTCCCAAGGTTCTCTTTGTCTTGAACTCATTTGCAGCTCATCTAATCAATGTTAGCGCCTCTTTCTATAAACTCCAAACCCAACTCTTCCCTTTTACTAGTTAGTTTGCTTCTGACTGTATCCAACTTCCATCAGATCAATCCACATCAATTTGTCTAACTTAATTAGTTCCTGACTGACGACTTCTTCCATGTCCAAATTCACTCATCGACTTTTTCTTTACCTTGAGAAACTATAACTGGTGTTTATCTCAAATGAAACTCAGTCACCTTCATCCACACTGACATATTCTCCCATCGACTGATATGCTTCCACCTCAACCAGTACTCATCTATTCTCTTGTCTCAACCGCGACTTGATCGAATCCTTCCTTCTTCATGTTTTCTTCTTCTAGATACAACTTTCCCCTTTAATCCCTCCTAGATATCATCAGATTTCCTTTGAAGTGATCCCTTATTGAATGACCACTCTTCTGGTCAATTTTCTAGTTGCATCGGTTTCGATCCCGACTTCTCCTCATCAGTTAGTCAACCTCCTCTCTGATTGCTCACCACAAGGAAATTTTTAAGGAACCCACCTAAATTTCTATGTATAATAAATGGGTGAATCCCCATGATATGTAGAAAAATATGAAGGCTATATTATCATTTTTATATTATGTATATATAATTTTTGGCAAATATCTCATAGAATTATATAATCTTGAAAAATATTGGTGAATCTGTCACTAAATTATAAAATCTTGTAAAATATTAGTGAGTCTTTCACTAAATTATAAAACCTTGTAAAGTCTTGGCGAATCATTTACTAAATTATAAAATATTGTGAAGTATTGGCGAATTTTTGGATAAGGTATAAAACCATATATAGTCAATATAGGAAAACATATACAAAAAATACAAATGGGAGATAAATCTTAATAAATCATCACATAACAAACCATCTTTTGGTGGTAGTTTGGTATCTCACTCTAAGTATCACATTACATAGAAACTATACCTCTCTCTGTTAGAAACCACCATAGAGGGTTTGGAGAATTCATTAGGCCCCCTCCGTAGTGTGACCATGGTCATGAATTTCGTTTGTGCACTATGATGTCTTCTTTCTTTTCATGTTAGATAACAGGACCATAGTAATCTAGGGTTTCCTAATGTCTTATGTTCCAAGTTTCCAACAAATAAGACATAGATATCTTTAGAAAGCTAAACGCCATTAATTAGAATGAAACTAAAAACTTTGCAAACTAGGATGAGCTAGTATGCCTTCTTTTCAAGAAAAGACATAGACTTGCAAAACATCTATATAAGTAAAATTAAATGATGAAATTAAAAAAAATGAAAATATTTACAAGTGATAATGGCAAAATATATCAAAATATGAGGCTCAAACTAATGTTGGTGTAATATATGAAAATATTATTTCCTTATACAACCTCTTTTTTTTATGAGAACTTCTAAAACACTTAAAAATAAATACATGGCAATACCCTATTATAGAGTCAAATAAGTTTCATAGGATGCAAAGTGATTGTCAAATTTTGAATGTGTACATTGTTACACCTATCCATCTATCTTTCTCTTATGGAGACCAATTTATTTAATTATTTAGTTTTATACCAAATAAAATATTCTTATGGTACAAGTTTGAAGTTTGAACAATATTCATAATCACTTTTAACTAAACATAAAAATTCTAATATATTATTCTGCTAATTTTGCATTGTAGAAGTCCACAATCCAACTAATCTAAAATTTTTCAATAATAAAAAGAGCTTCGTGGAGACCCCATGTAAATTAAGCTCAAATTCTTGCAATCTGCAACCAATATGTGGGTACCCCAGGTTTGAGACATGATCGGTGATACCAAGGTTAAGTATTGTATACTTGCAACATTGCACAATCGAATCACCACCAATCTGGATAGATGAGTCACACCCTACCTTCCACGCCGATTTCTTAGAAATCCAAGTGAAAACCTTCATGAAGACATCCAAAAATATGTGGATCCCCTCGATATTTTACTAGCATATCAAAGCCAATGTTGAAATGGTCTTCTCTTCATATATTTGTGACTAATGACATCATGCCACGGTCCAGTCCCTGAAAGTACCCTCCAACACTTTTTCATTACCAATGTTGAATTGAACCAACTTAGATTTTCAATGCCCCAACCACCCAACACTTTAGGTCTGGATAATTTCTTCCAGGATTCGAGATGGTAATTAGAGAGATCCACACTTCTAGACCAAAGATTATAAAAATCCCATGTCTCTTGATATTCAAAATAGAATTGGGGATAATAGCTAAGGAAAACCAGTATATTGGTATAGTTGTTATTATAAAATTTACAAGAGTCAAACGACTACCAAGGGATAAAAACCTATAGGACCAAATATTAATCTTCCTATCAATCTTCTTAATCATCCAAACCCAATCTACAGAATGAAAATTGTTCGATGAAAAAATATAAACTTGTCTGAACTCAAATGAACAAGCACTTTGACAAAATATAAACTTGTTTGAAGTCACCTCCATCTAGGAGGTCTTACAAAATACCATGAGGATCTTATGGAACTCAAACTATAATAGCATAATTGGGTAGTATTGACCTTTTGTGTACGAAAATTTGGAACAAATTCGAATTGGTCCAATATTTGATCTGTGTAATAAGAATACTGGTTAATTTTGAAAATTAATTTAAAAAACCAAATTTTAATTATTAAAACACTATAAAATAAATACCTTTCAATTTCATACCTAGTAATTTAATTTAAGACGAATAAAAATATGACAAAGAAAATAAATATGCGATTATTATAAAAACATTAGATTTATTGGTTACCAAAATGATGTGCCCAAAACCATTTACATCCTTACTCATTCAGGAGTCAAAGTTTATCCTAACACAATTTAAACATTAATTAATTAATTTCAATGTAAATAGGGGTAAATATTATTTATTTTCTTTTTAAAATAATTAATAACTATTAATAATTAAGAGTTTTCTCTCTTATACTAGGGACATTATTTTTTGTTTTTTTAAAAAGTAATTTTAGTTATAAAAAAATGTTTAATATATATATAAAAATTTAAAATTTAATGGTTGATATTCAATATTTCTTTAAAAATATTGTAAATGTTTAACTATATATAAATGTTATATATATTGTTGTATATTTAATTACAAATATTATAGATAAGAAGTTTATTTTTGTATTTTATTAGTATTGAATTTTTTCTTTATATATTTTTTTCGTATTGAATTGTATTTGTATCCATATTTGTAGTCGAATTATAGTATTATGAGTCAAACCATATACCCAAATCCCCAACTCACTTCAAATATCAATACATCATCAACAAAAATCAAATTGATAAGCTGCAAAATTCTAGGTAATTTTTATACCTTGTACCCATGACGCAAGCCCCCGGAGATCTTGAAAAATATGGTGAGAGTTCCATTGATCAAAACAACCAGGTTAGTTCAAGATAGACAGGCCAAAATCAGATTTCATATTGACAATAGTAACTCGATCTGCAATAAAATTAGTCGAACCATATCCCAACTAACCATATTATGGAACTAACCCTATCATATGCCATAAAAAGATCAATTTTAAGGAAGAGTGCATTGCTCTTCTCAGTGTGTATAGTGCCATCAAAATACCAATGCCATTACTAATATGCCATCCAGGCCAGGGTCTCATACACCAATTTGGTGTCTCGCTTGGCGGTGACCTTACAAATAGATTATTATTATATTCTATTATAAAACCAAACTATTCCAATGAGATGGAGTTGTCCAAATAAGGCCGAATCATATTCGATAGTATTTTTGATATGACCTTGTATACCAAGTTGCATAATGAAATAGGCACGAAATCTGCAAATGATTTAGGTTTAAACATTCTTGTTATACTATAACTATTAAACACGGTATAGTGATTTTAACCATTATTTATTAAATCCTTTACATGTTTTTAACCATTATCTATTTATTAATTGTTTATATCCGTTTCTAAATTAATGATAATCGGTTTAGGAAGGTGTTTATTAGAGATTCTGAACATTATATATCTTTATATAACATAAAAAAAAATTATATCTTTTTAAATTGTTAAAATGAATAAATGTATATTGATTTTAAACTAGTATAAATCTATCTTATAGGGGATTTATCCAGGGCTAAGAGTGATCAAATCTCTCTAGGTGCAAACTCCATTTTAAAGTGGAAATGTTGAGAAAGTGTAAAATATAATGCTTATATTTTTAGTTTATCTAATTTGTATAGTTTTATATTTATTTAATTCTAAATATTTTAAATTTAAGATAACAAAACCTAAGAAATAATAAAAATTGAACATTGAAAAAAAAACGAATTGGAACTTAACCATAAAAATGAAAGATATTAGAATTTTCAAGAACAAAAATACTGAGATAGTGAATAAGCCAATAAGGATTGTCGATGCATAAGCAACAATTGAAACAGGTTGGTTGATAAACCATATGGGAAGCTAATAGTGATGACAATATATGAGCGTAATATATCATATTATGCTCATGATATGTTTTAAGATTTGGATTTTTGTTAATGATAATTTGTTTCGATAAAGTTTTTCCCATTATATTTATTATTTCCTTATTATGGAAATATATTGTATTTCTTCAAAATTTTCATGATGCCATAAATATATTATAACACAGTTTGAAGCTTTATCTATTCACTTTATCTCGATATGAGCTATGTGGTGAACATTAATCTTAGGATTCCTAGAAAGGAGTAAAAGTACAACAGTCAACGAATTAATCTCAGTTCCATAAGTTTTGATCTCAAGGTTTTATGATAAAAGTAGACATAAAACAACTTTTTAAATATTATAACACAGTTTGAAGCTTTAGCAATTCACTTTATCTTGATATGAGCTATGTGGTGAACATTAATCTTAGGATTCCAAGGAAGGAGGAAAATTACAACAACCAACGAATTAATCTTAGTTCCACAAGTTTTGATCTCAAGGTTTTATGATAAAAGTAGACATTAAACAACCTTTTATGTAGGGTTTCCAAAAATCAAATAGACTTTGGTAGTGTTATGTTGTTTAGGATTGCATTGTGTTTAGGATCCATATTTCCATTCCAAAAACATTTCAAAGTTGAATGTTAAGTAATCTCTCTCTGAAAATAAAGCACATAAACACAAATGGACATGTGAAAATGTAGAGTTATTAGCATACATGAAAGTCATGTGAAAATACATAGTTATTAGGATACATGAAGGTCATGTGAAAATATAGAGTTATTAGCATACATGAAGGTCTAGAGGAGGAGCCTCTATAATAAAAAAATCTAGGCCATTGGGAACCATAAATATAGTAGCCAAACCCACATTAAATGGAAATCTAAATGGAAATGCAAAAATAATGCTCATGCAACAACAATATAAACTCCTTATTCGTCTAAAATTAGGATGATGAATTGTAGCTTAATACAGTAACATTATATAAACTAATACGAAATCTTAGCATGGTTGTTGGGCTTTGAATATGATGGAAGTCCATCCATTTGAAGGAATTCCCAATGTATGCACTTGGGAGGATCAACAAGATCAAAATCCTGCATATCCAACAAGGGATCATAATTCTCGAGGCCCACTTCCACCACGTAAAAATCAAAACCACAAATATGCATGGGATGGTTATCTGTAGAGACTATGTTCATTCCCTAAAAAACCAGTTGCACATTACTGTCCTCTTTGATGACTCCTACTCTCATATCTGACTTGGGATTGACAAGTTTATCCTCATCGCCATTATAGTCGAACTCTAGTAATGGATTCGATGGGAAGTTTCGTTTGAAGAGGCAACCATTGATGGCGAAGTAATAAGTTGGGAGAATGGAAATCGCGTGGAGAACAAATGATATATTGTTCATAATTGAAATAAATACTTCTTAGTTAGGGCCTACACAGGTATCATCGGGAGGGCATGGTTGCAATCCCAACCCGACTGTTGTAATGATGTTCTTGTTTATGGTCTGAGGGACCTCGATGGGGTGTTCGAACAAAGCCATGATTCTCAAAGTGGTTGTGCATTTAGTTACAACTACTGTGTTGTTGTAGGTTGGGAGGCTTGGAAGGAGTGGATTGGATTGCAAATATGGAGTTGTATTGTAATATTATAGTTGTTGTGGTATTATTGATTGTGGCTAGTTCTCAACTGAAATATGCTCAAGCAACCATGTAATATTTGCTTGGATCTTTGTTGGTTGTGAAGAGGATGTTTGTGGTCTAGCCTGGAGCTATCAATATGATGTCGTTTTAACTCAGTTTGGTGTAGTAGGAATCCACAACCATGATGAAAAATTCATGGTCTACGTTCTTAAAGAAGATTTATGTCCCATGACCACTTATAGTTGTGGGAGGATTTCGTATGAGGGTTATGGGGGGTGTCGAAGTGGTTCTTTTGGGATCCTCAAGATTTGTTCTATGCTTAGGCATGATATATACAAAGGAAATCCTAAGGGTATAGATACATCCTCTTCAATAGGTGTGGGTTTAGGACCTCTATACCTTTTGGTTCAAGTCTAAAGGTTAATGGCTATCAATTTTCTGTGCAAATATTTAGAAAGGACCCATCACCTATGGGGCGAGGGTCCTGTTGTTGAGTGAAAATTCTTTGATTGAAAAATGGTTTTTGAAAGACAACTTGCTATGGTTGTGGTGCATTAGGAAAATGGGGTGGGTTGGCTATGGTATTTTTCTTCACTTACACCAATTGTTGGTAGTCAGGTAAGAGCGAGACATGGTGAGTATAGTAACCATACTCTCAACAGATCAAGAAAAAATAATTGGTCCTTGGGTTGGAATGTTTTCCTTATTTAGGAGGGTCGTTAGTCCCTACGTTCTGGTTACTCTGGTTTAGGTTCTACTAGGGAGGGGGGATTCCCCCTTTCCCCTGCTTCTAGATATGCTTGTTCTTACCTTTCTTCCTCCCTTTGTTCTACGGATTCTGGGGATTGTCGATATTCAACTGCTCAAATTATTGAGTTTGTTGTTGGAAATAAGGTTGGACTAAATTAACCACCATATGAGGCAAGGACATGAACTAGGAGGACACAAGAATGACTAATAAGGGTTATACCTTGACCGTGGGATATATGCTTATTTTTATCCATATGATGTGGTTGTATAATTCGGTTGTGCCACTTGAGGTGGAAATATTGCTAGTGTTTGGCTTGTGTTAGGATATATAGGATTGTAGGGGCCATATTGTAGTTGTCCAAATGGAGGATTTGGGACAATAGTAGGAGGTGTCGACACAATAGCAATGGGTGGATACTGTACCACTATAGGTGATGGTACATGAGTTGATTATGTGGGAGATTTTCCTTGTTAGGAAATGGACCCAATAATCCCATTAGATGAATGTGATGACCTTGCATGGGGAGAATCCAATGATCAATGTTGCATGGAATCAGATAGGATGGTGTATAGGTATCATGATTATGCATAGATGAGTTCAAAGTGCTAGCCCTTTAGGATGGACTATTCCTTAGTTTGTGGCATGGAAGTTTCCACATATTTATAAATTGTGGGAACTTGGAGTGATTTTAAAAACCAGTTTAAAAAAAACTAAGGTTGAATGTCAATTTTGCACAATGTGCACCATGAGATCTTTACTTTGTGAAACTATGTCATAGCGCCCTCGTTCATGGGATATTAAAGAATACCCCTAATTTAACTAGATATTGATAAATACTTACCAAAATCCTTATGGTAGGCCCCTCCCAATACACATTTGTAATTAAAAAACTATTTTTTTGCTAGATATTCCCTATTTTTACTAGATACCACTTTTATACCCCCCAATACCTATAAACACCCTATACCCTATTCCCCGCCACTAATACCTACAATATATTGAATTTCTTTTTCATAATTAAAAAAAAACCTTTATGAATGAACATGACAAGATATTGGTCAATAAGGTCAATCCCCCGTGATGTACACCTTCTACGACACTCATGGATGTGGTCCCCTATGTGGGTAGAAGTGGTCTGCCTAAATTCTATGAGAATCTTGAGATCGAGGTCATTGCGTATGTGGATATGAATTTTTTTGATAAAGGTGGTATATATCATCCGAAATTGGTAT
Source organism: Pseudotsuga menziesii (assembly GCA_001517045.1). Classification (NCBI taxonomy): domain Eukaryota; kingdom Viridiplantae; phylum Streptophyta; class Pinopsida; order Pinales; family Pinaceae; genus Pseudotsuga; species Pseudotsuga menziesii. The sequence goes on from LPNX010164606.1 coordinate 187,139, forward strand.
GGGAATCCCTAGGTAGATTCATGTACCATTTGCAGTTGTTGTTATAAAGGTTCATTGGAGGAGGTGAAGCCTCACTGAATCTTACACTATGTTGTTGGAGGAACATCATAGATGGTAATATTTTGATGTGGTTGGTGGGTTTATCTCCTTGTTTCCCTTCAAACTTAAGGATTTATGAGGGGATCTTATCAGGAATATTAGGCCATGCTACATCATGAGCTATGGGGTCATTGATAAGTTTTTATAGGTTAGGGAGATTCAAGCTAACCATGAAAGGTAGGTGGGGATTGGGTGCCACCATCGTACTCTATGTGTTGTTTACTCAAGGAGGAGAACGAGGATTAGGTAGAAATTATATTTGTCCTTAATGCAAAGAAGAATATGTTGTGTGGCCTCCTCCTAAAGAGGGAGAAGAAGGTGGTTCCACCGCGAGGTGGAAATCAAGGGGCGCCTCTTCCTTGAGAGGATGAGGAAAAATGATCTAAAATATCTTTGCGGGGAGATAATGAATCAAACAAGTATATGCCTTACTCAGAGGATCCGATCAATATGGCATGGGAGCGACCCCGACTAGAGTATGTTCCTTGTGAACCATAGGGAGAAAGTGGAGAAGAACCCCTTAAGAGAGGGGATAACCCTTTCAATCTATGGAACTGAATTAGTTTTTTTTTTCAATTAAGGAGGTTTTATGTAACAAGTGAGAGTGATTATGGAAATAAATATAGTTGAATAAATGAAAAAATATGCCAACCACAATAGATTTAATATGGTGCAAGAGTGAGTGATATGTGCAATGATGGTTGAGTGCAAATGGTTCCGCATGTAGGTTCTTTTTAATTATGATTTATGTGAACTTGTATTTAGAAATAAAATAAATGTAAATTCCATAAATATCTAACGTTTGTCCTCTCAAATGTAATTGGGCCTTCCAAAAGCACAACCGCTAGTGACAATGGGATCCACACAACAATTGACTATTGAAGGTAAAAGAGCTAGTGATACCAATGATGGGGCAATGTTCTAGTCAACAAGACTTGGAAACACTTCCCAATGACAATAGCTAACTTGAAGATTCACTTGCACCCACAAATTCTCCTTGGTGATATCCTACGTTTGGCCACTAAGATACCTTGAATAATGCGTGGATTAGTGGTTCATCTTGCATGGTATATTGTTATCTACTAAAATCGATGAGTGAATATTTGTGGGGAGTAGGTTAGCTATACTTTGGATTTCACCTCCTTGGTGACGGTGCACTTCTAATCTAGGTTTTATTTTAACACTTGCTAATAGTAGGGTTTGATAGTACCTTATAAGTCAACAATGCTATGTTTCAAAAATATCCTAATGAAACTAGATTGGTGGGAATTGTTTAGATGCCTAGCCCACTCAATCCTACCAAACTAAAATATTTTTTTGTGACCTATTGTGGAGGAATTTAGTTGGTTAGCAACTACAAGGGTTGATTTTAAGGGTGAAAATTTGGTTAAGGTGTGTAAGGGAGGTATTTCACATTTCCCTTCCTTTTTTATTTATCAAGATCATAAGTAATATGAGGTGAAGAACATACTTGGATTGGAAGATATTTTAGGTCCCTTAGTGTGTGCTAGTGGTGCAAACACACATGAGATAAACAAATCGATTGTTGCAACTAAATAAATAGGTTAAAACAAATGAAAATGCAGATTGTAACTTGAAATCTAAAGATACTAATGGTGCTTGCAAAACCAAAATAATAATGAATTGAAAGTGTGCAATGGAGGTATTTCAAACATATCCCATTTTTTTGATTCACCAAGCTCATAATAAGTGTGAGGTGAAGAGCATACTTTAGGATATTAGAGTCTTTAGGTCCTATATTAAGTGCAAAAGTGGATTTACACTAGTTTAACTAAAGATGTAAAGTAAGCAAAAACATAATGTCTCTTAAATACTAGTGACAACAATAAGGCCTATTCAAATCCTTAAGGTTCATTACCTAGCTATATTTTGAGGGAAGACCCTTTTAGTTCCTAATATTAGGCTAGGTGAGCTAATTACTATAGAAAAATTGAATTGTTGAAAGTTTAATTAATTATAGTTCAATAGTAAGCAGCCATTGGGGCTGCAAGATTGTGATAAATAGATAAAAAGCAAACAAATGGGGCAACAATGTGAAAAATACAAATACATGTGCATAATAGCGCACCAAAAACACTCACTAGTGCATAGTATCGCGATTACAATGCGGTAAGTATTCAAAAATAGTGAAATATTAATTGCACGGTCAAATATTTGTTAACATAAATAGATAGTGCAACTGATGAAATATTTGTTACTTAGACTGCACAATTGTGGTATCGAGATCCATGCATTTGTATAAAAAACTAAAATGGAAAAAATGAGGCCAAATTCCTAGGATGGAAGGTATGGACCTATGCACTTGCAAAGCACAATTAACAAAAAATAGCTATCTAACAAACAACAACATAGTTAAGAAGAAAATGGAAAAAAATAAGTGGAGTCTCCATAAATACTATTGTGGGAAATTTTGCAAAAGGTGTGTAGCCTCTTCCATAGTGGGTGAATCTCTTGAGTTTGTTGACTAGGACCAGTATTTAGAAACAAAAAGAAAATGTAATAATCCCAAGTAGATCATGTAAACTCTTGTTAGTCACAAAACAAGATAAAAAGCAAATAAAACGAAATAAAAAATGAAAGAGACAAGGGGGTGCAAACCATAACAAAGATCCAATGAAAGAACCACTTTAGATTTCCCAATGGTTAATAAAATACATGTAGTGTCACCTAGGATGTGTGATATTCAAAGGGAAGCCAACAATTTCCCTTAGGGATGCCTATTTTTTCCACACTAGATGCTAGAAAGCTTGAAGAACCAATGGAGAGAAACACTTGCCTCTTGGAGTAAGGAGGAAAGGGAGATTGGAGAATGCTAAAATATGTAGAATATATGGGTTATGAATAAGCTCCAATACAATTCCAACAACATAATATTTCTCTAAATTTCTCCTTACAAGATGCAAGCCCATGGATTCCTTTTATAGGCCAGGAGATTAACAAGAAACAACTAGATCTAGCTGTGAATCCCATCACCTCATGAACTAGATTCAAGATTCATAATTGGGCCTTTTGAATTTCCATCCATCATATTGAGAAGACAAGTTTTAAGTTGTGTTGGTGAGGGGCCTTCACAAACCTTTAATGCATGACTGGTGGTTGAGATCCTATTATTTTGACAATCATGCACATATCAAAGGGAAATCCACGTTTGTCTTGCATGGTCACATAACTAGTAACGTGAATAGTAGCGTATGTTAACATATATTTGAACATGCAACCTTGCCTTTTGGTTGTTATTTGGACTAACTGGACTCATACTTATTTTTGGATCTTGCTGAGGATGTCTTCAGTGGGATGCGTGCTATATGTTGATGACACCTTGCTATGTGAATTGAAAATATATCGCATGTGTGAAATATTTAAGAGTTAACACCCTCTTGATTATGAATCCATATAATCCCCTTTCCCCTAAGTAATGTTTACCGTAAACCTATGTAAACCTGCAAACCCATTAAATAAAAACCCCTAACCATTATAATCTTAACAATTTCTAATCGTTATATTTACATTGACCCCCAATTAATATTAACTCTAAACCTTTATAAAACTGCATACCCTATTCAACTCTATACCTCTAAACTACACATTGAGAGATGAGTAATCTCCTCATATGAATTATATGTGCTTGGACTCAAAATCATGTTTAATTACATAAACATTGTTTAGATGTTGTGTATCTGACTTGGAATATAAACAATGTAGTCTTAATGATTAGGGGGAATCCTATTGGAAAATGGGTTTTATATTGGAATATTTGGTGCATTTTTCATAGTGCGTAGGCTCCTTATGAACTTTAATA
>LPNX010164606.1:191063-214619 GCA_001517045.1 Pseudotsuga menziesii
CAATAAACGACTCACCAGCCTAATATTTGATTACATACAAAGGCTCCCAAGGAGCAAATGTCCTTGGTGACATTCGAACTTGGATGGGGAGTACAATAACCAAATCTCCCAACCACCCGAGCTATGCCCAATGGACATTTTTGGATTACACACACACACACACACACACATATATATAATTGTTCTTCCAATTTTAAATATGGTAACATCATGTATATTAAATCATGAAAAGCATTATGCATATTGATTATGGAAAATTGTGAAAGGTGTTTATTAAAAAACATCAATAAAAACTTCTTCCCAAAAATGAAATTACTATCATATTTTTACAAATGTAAACAATTTTCTAAAAACATATTGGCATATTGTTACAAATGTAATTAATTTAGTAAAAATATATCAAGTTTTAATTAAAATGTTGATTTCATTAAAATAAATATGAGAGAGAATGTTCTTCAACCAATTAAAATTAATTTCACTCAACGCTTCCATACAGTCATAAAATACTAGATACATAAAGAATACATTTCACATTAAATTGATCTTAAACTAACTCACAAAAAATATTTTTAGCGATAACCTTACAAATATAATTTGTAATATTTGATGAAAGATTTAGATGAAATATAACAATATTTTTTTTGTAAGCTAGAAAGTTATAATCACATGAAAAAAAATTTAGTGCAGAGAAATATAACTAAGAGTGTCCATGGATGACCTACCAAAAAGGAGAGTAGGTCAGCCAAAGGCCCACCCCAATTTTATGTTTAACATTTATCACCAAGCATATTATAAAAATATTGCTTAGTACTTTCCTAACAAAGGAAAACCAGGTTCAATTGTCAAATTTTGAGTCCACAGAATAACAAGTGCTCATAAAAAAACTATAGAAAATAAGTCCAATAGACAAACTAGCAAAACAAATAGAAGGATAAATAATCCTAATCATGAGGAACCTATCATTGATTCTCTATGCTAAATGGGGTACACAAAATTTTCTCAAGATCTTTGGCTCGTCTTCTAGAAAGTCAAGACTGATTCTCATGCCATTGATGTACTCCCTTTGTACTTTTGCCAGTATGTACTTTTGATAGGACCAAAATTTAGTACTCCCTCCTAGAGGAGTATGGGGAAGGATAGGCGAGTATTTTTATTTTATTGTATTTTTTTTTAATTTTTGAAGTATTTAACGATAATGAAAAAAAATTGGGGTGTGAGTCCTAAAGACAAAGTCTTACCATGATGTAGATATTGGACCAGAGTGGTCTTCCAATTAGTCATATTTGTGATGACATGAGTCTCGGGAAGAGGAGGGACCATAGGCCACCTAGCTTCAATGCAGGAGAACCTGAAGGATCTTATTCTTTGGGTTCTAGCTTTCTAGATCGAGCGCATGTCAAAATCTATGCAAAGACAAGTAGTAGGAGTTCCTGATACTTGCATCAAATTGCTCCAGTAGGTGGCCACATGCATTCTATGATATAAAGAGGCAACAACACCAACATAGTGACTGAAATCCTACTTTATATGTTTTGTACCTATTGGATGTATTTGCACCATGGAGGGCCATGAACCCCTTTTTGTACTATGAGTCAAACTTTTTATGTTAGAATTATATTTTTTGGAATCACACTTTTTGTACTAGAGGAACCTACTTTTATATATAACGAAAACAAATTTTATCGATTATATTTACAATTTGTAGATGCTTATTCATGCTTTTATGTGTCCTTCCTTGTAATTATGAACAAATATTGATCCAATACATAATTATCCAATGTATTGGATATGCATTTTAATATTCTAGACACATGATTGTATATGATAAATTCAAAATGCTACTCCAAAAAGCACACTATCATAAATTTTTGAAATAGTGTAGGACATCGGACATGTTACATAACATTTAACCATCAGACATCATCAAATATGAATATAAGTGGATAGTTAAATGTTGAATTCCAAGTGAAAAGGATCGCAACATTAAATCAATCATGACACTATACTCAATGATATTATTAGTAGTTGGATCGAGAAACACTCCACCTGAGCTCAAGAGCTATTCGGTTGGGACATATATCACCCAAGATGTGGAAGAAATATTCCGAGTGAGGTAGAAATATCCATAAGGATTCAACATATCCTACAAAGATAGGTGCGTTTGATAACATATGTTAATTAGGAACAAATAATAATTAGAAACATCCAATGTTATTTAAATCATAAAAGTATAAAGCAGTCTAATATATCTATACTACATTAATTACAAAAAAACTGGCCTAGGCATGAAATTTTAGGAAAAGTACCTATTCATATACAGTCCATTTATGGACCTGAAGGTATTCCCTTCAAACTATTCTAGATCATAGGCCCCTCTTTTAATTAGGACTTTCCACACAATGTAAGGGCCAATCCACATCGAAGTAAATTTCCCAAACCCTATCTCATCATGTTTTTGGTCATAAAATAACATAGTATATCCTTCCCAGAAGATATGAGGGTGGACTGACTTATTATATTATCCCTTGACACACTTTTTATTTGCTTCATTGCTACAATAACATCCCTCCTATGTTTTTCTAGTTGTTCCAGATATAAGAGATATTCCTCCAATTCACTAGTGTCAGTTAAGATCTCTATGGATAGATTTAAATATGGAATATCAAACTCTATAGGAAACATAGCTTTGAATCAGTGTACAAGCTAGATAGGAGTAAATCTTGTCATAATTTTGATAGAGGTTCTGTATTCCCATGGGATTGAAGAAAGAATCATATTCCACTTAGAATATTTTTGTTCGTCATCCTCTGGAACATGGGTTTCAAAGACTTATTGATTACTTCAACCTATCCATTTTCTTAAGGATAGTACACTGAAGATAAATCTTGATGAAATCCAAGTTTGTCAACTAGTTTTGACATCATTTTGTTTTGAAATTGAATGCCATTATCTATGACAATATATCAAGGGATACCTAAATAATCAATGATATGGTTAAATACAAACTATGTTGCAATTTCATTGTCGTAATGAAAAGTAGGCATAGCCATGACCCACTTAGTAAAGTAATCGATAGTCACAATAATGTCTTTATGGCCATTTGTTGATGCCAAATTGCATGTTGTAAAATATATCCCCCGCTTGGTGAAGGGATCAATGATGATTAGTAGATATAATAGAGCAATGTGCATGCAAATTTTTTTGGTAAAGGTTTGACATAAATGACACTTCTTTACTTCTTCAATGCAATATTTGAATATCGAGGGTCATAAGTATCTGACACATAGGATTTTTTGGCTATTGCAATCCTGAATAAGTGACAACCATTGGATTCACCATGGAAATCATTTAAAACCTTATCAGAATCATCATGAACTACAAAATTCCCAAGAATAGTATTAATTCCTTGATGATACAAAGTATCACCAATAATGACATAATTTAAATATTAAAGACAAATTTTATTCCTTTCTTCATGAGAAGAATGAGGTGGGACCATTTGGGTTTATAGGTAAATTAGAATATAACCATATCAAGGGTAATCTAAGCTAATTAGGAATATATGTTCATTAGGAAATGAATTACTTACTACCAATCCCTTATCTTCTCAGGGTAACTCTAACATTAGATCAGCAAATGCCAATGACTTTTTCAATTTAGTGGATGTGAACCCTATATTAAAATCCTATAGGATGACGATCTGCTTATTATTTTTTCCAAAAATATGTCGATATAAAATATGTTGAAAAGTATTGACATATGACATAACAGTAGTTCATGTAGGAATAATACAATCTCTAAGTATTTGTACCAAATGAACTACAACTAGTTCCAACTTCTCAACGTGTGAATACCTTAACTTAGGGCCTACTAATTTTTTTCTTTAGTATATGACATGTTCCTTATGGGAATAATCATCTTGAACCAAAACCATTCCTACAATAGATTCTAATATTGTTGTATATAAAAAGGAATTCTTTTTTATAATCTAGAGGACTTAGTAGTGAGGAAGACTAGGGCCTTTTTCAACGCATCAATATACTTTTAAGCATAATCATGCCATATAAATGGAACCCATTTCCTTAATAAATGCATGAAACCCTTAATGATATCAACATAGTTTTCTATGAATCTTTGGAAGAAGTTAGCCTTCCCTTGAAGGACTTTTAACTAATGCAAATTATGTGGGGTGGCAACTAAAGTATTGCCTCAACCTTGAGTGGATCCACCATGATACCATCCTTTGAAATGATAAAACATATACTTTCTTTGAAATAGAAAATACACTTATGAGTATTCAATTGAGTCATATAATGTCTACAGCTATCTAAAACCAATTGCAAATGTTTAGGGTGATCCACACTTTTCCCTGATTTAGTTGTCAAGTCATCCAAATTGGCTTCAAAATTTTTCTTAATGTCATGGAAGGAATAAGAGATAGCACGTTAAAAGTTTTCTCCGACATTTTTTAAGTCAAAAGGAATATTCCTATATGTGAAGGTCCCCTAAAGACATATAGAGGTGTTTTTATGTTGATCTTCTGATTGGATCTGAATTTGATTGTATCCAAAAAAGTCATCCATAAATGAGAAGATACCATTACCCACACATTCATTAATAACTTGATCAATGAATGGGTTAGGATAATTATCCTTAGTATAAGTTAGGTTAAGATCATGAAAAATAATTACACACATGGATGTTTCCTTTTTTAATTAATGAGTACCAATTTAGATACACATTTAGTTAAAGGGACAAGATAGATAAAATTTGCATGGAGCATCTTCTCTACTTATAGTTTAACAACAACATACTTTATAGGATTGAACGATATTAGATTTTGTTGAATATGATTCACATGAGGATATGTCTTAATATCATGTTCAACGATAAATGGGTCTATTGCTTCCATTTCTTCATAGGACTAGGAAAAAACATCTCTATATTCCTTAAAATGTGGTGTATAAGTTTCTATCTCGTTAGGAGAAAAATAAGCACCGTTGAAGACATTTTTATTAACATCTATGGTTTTGGAGATGTTAATGGGAATATTTTCTAATTTTTTTTCCATATTCCCCTTAGCATATACTTGGGAAGATTCAAGAGGACTCCCATACCATTCCATAGGACCTGGTTTGATGGTTTCAGCAACATCAATTCTTAAGTCATTTTCAAGTGTAATAAATGATGCATGCTGGTGCATATCTCTCCAAGGTTTATCCCCTAAATAAATTACCTAAATATTTCTTCATCTAATGGAAACTTTGTATCTAAGCTATCGTGAAAAGGTAAATAATGGTTAGCCCATACAAGAATTGAATACTAATAATCTTTTTCGAAAATGGAAGGTAGAAAACTATGGTCTAGTTCATTTGAAATTATGGCTTGGTAAGCTATTTTGGTTGTAGATAATGCTAGAGTAATCCAACTACACCCAGATTCATTTGAAGGTTCTGTAAAATTCCGAGGGTCATTAAAGTAACAAGTATAAAATTGAGACACTTTTTGTGTGGAAATCATGTCAATTGTTGAAATTGCGTGTATTGGAGCTACATTAGCATGAATGTCAATTGGAGGTAAATTAAACGTTCCCATTATTAATGTAAAATACATCCATACACCAACTTTTTTACAATCCGTAGTGGAATGTGTTACTAGGGGAGTATTAGATCCATTATCTTGGTTCAATACATTTCTACTTAATTTTAGTTGATCAATTGTAACAATATTCCCTTCACGAGGAAACTTAATGACAAAAAAGATTGATAAGGCTACTGCCATCATAGCTTGAGTCCAAATCCTTCCTAGTAACAAATTATAGTCAAGTGGAGTATTAAAAACTTCCACATAAACCTTTACTATCCTTCCCCTGATCTCCATTGGAAGAGCTAGAATGATTCCATTAGGTTTGAAAAGGTGTTTGTTAAAACCTTTCAACATGGACACGGCAACAACTACTTTAAGGAATCATATATCCTTCCAATATGACAATGACACGACACGTGTAGAGGATCCCTCATCAACAACAGTGTGATGTATATTAGAATTTCCATATGAAAACTAAATCTAGAACGTCACATGATGGGGTAAGAGAGGCTTCCAACCTTCAAAATAAAAATCTATTACCTAACTATATGTGGGATCTATAGCTACTAGATATGAGAGAAAGGTATTCCATTGAGTTGGATAACTATGGATGAACTCAATAGTGGAAATTACATAAGGAGTGTGTGCCCGCTATTCTACTATTCTATCATTTTTGGAAGCACTGAATTTAGGATTGTGCATGGCCTTATTTAGAGAACCCTTTCGAATTATAGGCATAGTATCATTGGATGGATTCTATATGTGTAATGAGTAATCTACTTTAGAATTAGGAGTGTCCTTTTCTTTGGACCCAAACATATTTGATTCGTAATTTTTATTCCTAGTCTAGGGATTTACACCATGTTGACATGTGAAAAATTCAATTTGGATTATGTTTCCCCCTTGTGAGGAGGAACCCTGATTTCCCCCTTGCGAAGGTGTAGAGTTTTGGTGAGAAAATATCTATTGCTCCAAAAGTGTATTAGTCAACATGATAGGTTGGGTGTTTCCTTCTTGTTGTGCTAGTAGTATCTGAGCAATATCTATCTTAGGGAATTTATAGGTTAAGTGGTCCTTATTTCATAACTGAGAAGGGAAGTTTACTTTACCTTTTTCCTTTTTAGTGCCACCAACATTGTTGTTATTGTTATTATTTTTATTATTATTCTCTTTGTTCCCAGTTTTTTTTCTTCCTTCCAGGATGTTGGTTTCCCTTAGAATTAGATGTCTAGATTGATAGAACATCTAAGGGAGGGTAGGGTTTTGGATTTTATGTGTTGTTCTAAGTAGATTCCAATGAAGTTTTGACCATTTAGGTTTGTACCTTGGATAGGTAATTTAATTTCAATTGAACCAATCAAACAATTGCCACGAGGTTTAGGGGTTGGTTTGGATGAATCAACTTTTTCTCTAGGAGCAGTGGGAAAATTTTCATACAACAATCTAAATGGGAAATCAACTAAATATAGCTATTGGGATATAATAAAATATTTATCTTCAATTTCAACCCTTGAAAGAGCCACATCCTTCACGATATAAGGTTGCGATAAATCATTCAATTAGGAATTTGTCAGAGATATGAGATTCAATTAAGCTACACATCCTCTACCACTCATGGATTTGGTAAAATATATGAGTAGATTTATCTTTCCAAAATGATGTCAGAAATTTCGTACCAATCTCATAGTGGATTAGTAACTGAAATTGATTCAAAAATTTCATTGCAACTAGTTTAAAGGTTTTAAAATATGCTCTTGGTAGCTTGATATACCACTTAGCTTCCGTCTTAGCTAAATTTATCTAGAAAGATGAAATTTAATGGAATCGTTCATCAGAGAGCTATAAGAGCACCATATATGAAAAGTCATCACACGGTTCACTAGATCTTCCTTAGGTTTCCCTTAAAAATTAGGAATATCTGAAGGGAGTCAGTAAGGAGGGGTGGTCATCTAGGTTCATGTAAAATAGAATCGTTAGTTAACTTCATAAGGTTTGGAAAATTTAAATTAGAAAAAATGGCAACTTTGTCTAAGCCATGGAGTTCCATGAATTGGGAGCATTAGCTACCCATTATTTCATGTTCACAAAAGACTTTATCGAAATATATAGAGATTCATTATTCATGAAAAATTTATTATTTAGTCCAAATTTATGATTGGGTTGGGTTTGTGCAAAATATTGGAAATATCCTACAAAAGTGCCTCCCATTCCTCAATGGGGGTTGGCTAGTCTATTAGGTATTTACCATTGTAGGATTAACCACATTTGTGCACCTAATGCTAGAAAAGGGATTGTTTCCTTGTGGAACATATTTCCCCGATGGAAACCCAGTACTAGTTATCCCTAGTCCAAATATGTTACCTTGCAGTATATTAGATCCAAATGGATTGCTATTACTTATACCGCCAATTGTTTTAAAAAGTAAGCTTATTTGGGGTAAGTTAAAGCCACCAAAATATCCAGTTACAGTTGAGGGGATGGGCATGGAAATTTTTCCACTGTATGGTAGGAAACTATGGAAAGGAATTAATGGTACACTACCTAAAGTAATGGTAAAAGTTGATGCAAGAGGGATAGTGATAGGTATAGACTAAAAATATAGAAATTTCATTTAGAATTAACAAGGATTCAAACTTTTCAGAACTAATGAAACGTTTCTAGTTAGAATCATAGAGGATGGAGGGGACCATCATGATCCTACTGTAGATGGAATATTTAAACTTACTAATCCCATAGTATTAGAACTGACTTGGGGATTTACCTCCCCTGTAACAAATACTTCTCTAATATTTTCCATGTTAAACCACTAAGACAATGGATTGTTATTTCTAGGATAACACAACCAGTTTCTTATCTAAAACTAGGACTTGGTGGTGGGTTCAATAGTCCTAACCGATCTAATATATCCTCAATTAAAGTAGGAACTAATTTCTCCTCTGGATGAGAATAAAAAACTATGTGGGGGTTATTTAATTGACCTTCAATGTCACTAAAATTTCCTTCTTTAGACTAAGTTTCAAACTCACTAGAATTAGAACTATTTTCTTCTTCCACTTATTCTGTTTGTGGTTCCTAATTTTCTTTCTCTGTCACCTTAGGGGGTGGATTATTGTAATGCATTCTTCACCTTATAACATGGGATTCACTCTATTCAAGAGGATTTTCTTGGATCCTTCTAGACCTATGAAAAGGTTTATTGGAAGTGGTGGCTTGTAAAAGATAGAAAGGAGGAAGTCTAAAAAACAAAGAACAAACAACACACTCTAGAAAGTTCCCTAAAATACTTGACAACTAGAAATACTCTTTCAATGATAAGAAATTGGTTGTTTATGACTGTACACCATTGAGTGAAGAGCTTTAATTGGGGGTATTAGAAAGATCAACCTAGTATGATTAGGTCCCAAGCGATCAATAAATAGTTACCCTAACCCTAATGTACCAATCACCAAGGGTGCAAGAACTTACCTTCGGTAATACCGTTCCAAGGATCTAGGATGGAGATGTAATGTCTATATCAGGTGCTACAATATATTCCACTTGTAGTGAACTAGGAGGAACCTAGGCGATAAAACTAAGGTTACGAGTTCACATTAGATAGTTAGGTAGGAAAATCGTTGGAAAGGGATTTTGAAAATGGGCTGGGAATGTAGGACACAAGTCATAGACCCGAAGATATCATTGAGAAATGGTGTCACCCTAAGGACTTCACATGCTTGATCAACCTCGAGACTATTAAAATAATGTAACTTTATAAGATATTCTAGTTGTATTGTATTCCTCCTTCTGGAGATGAGTTTGGTCTTGTTAGAGTCATTGAAGGATGTAATGTAAACCTCTGAATGTAAGTCGGGTTAGTACCCAAGTGTAAATATAATAAATGCTATTTGTGGTGTCCAGTTGGGCAAGTCATCCCTGAAATCTAGTGAAGTCAGCCCCACCAAGTTAGAGGTCAATTCAACAGAAGAATATAAATAGAGAGGCACTCCCCTTCATTTGTACTCACTCACTCAAGCAATTTTGCAAGAGAGAGAAGAACTAGTGCGCCAGAAAGAAGTTAGAAGCAGTTTTCTGGGTTTCACACTACTTTGGTTGAGATCTATACTGTGGATGTTTTGTGAGGTTTTATCCCTTGTGGTTTCCCCAAGGAAAATATTTTTGTTCTTGTGTTATTATGTTTTCTATGCATGTTTTTCTTTCAGTGATATTCTAGTAATTTGTTTTAAGATATCATCTAATCAAATTGATAAAACTTAACACGGTATCAGAGCCACCCTAAAAGGAGGCACTCCATAGCTAGGGTTTTTCATTCTGAACAAATCCATCGACAGATCATCTAATAAAGAGGGCTCCCTCAACTCACCCTTGAAGAGCGCATCTTATGTGAAGATAGATCCAGAATCCAAGAAGTTTCAGTTTCTGACCAGTTACTGCTACCGAGAAAAAATAGGGTTTCAATTTTTCTGAGACTCCATCATCAGTCTCAGAAAAATAAAGTTATAGTATACCTCACCTCAAGGAGGCACATATTTTCCACCTATCAACCCTATTATGGTTTCCAGCTGAGAAATTAGGGTTTCTACATCAAACCCTAGGTTAACTAGAAATTGTTTTCTTCAAGTAAGTACTCTTCCTCCTTGTTCCATTTGAAGTTCTAATTCCGTTGAATATGAATAAGAACACCAAGCTAGATGAAAAGCTTAAAGGATCTGAAAAATTCAGAGCATGGAAATATAGGATCATGCTCATCCTGCAAGAGAATGATCTAGACAATTGTGAAGGAGGAAGTGAAAGAACCAGAAGAGGAGGACGCTAATTCTAAGCATAAGAAGGATATGATCATAGCCAAAAGGATAATAGGTGACTCCATCAAGGATAACTTGATTCCTCAAGTATCATTAAGGGAAAATATGAAATAAATGTTTGATGCTCTCTCCAGTCTATTTAAAGGGAGAAACATCAACATGAAAATGACTCTGAGGAATCACCTCAAAAGTGTAAGGACTCAAAAGTTAGATACCATGCAATCTTAATTTTCAAGAGTATCTCAAATTAGATATCAACTAGAATCAATTGGTGATATAGTAGAAGAAGCAGAAATTGTGATGACCACCTTAAATGGTCTCCCAAGATTTTGGGAAGCTTTTATCCGAGGAATCTACTCAAGAAGGAAACTAACTAAATTTGGGAATCTATGGGAAGAATGTGTCCAAGAAGAAGAAACAATCTTAGCTAGAGAAGTGAAGCTAAATGCTAATGAATATCAACCCTTAACAGCCCATTCCAAAGGAAAGTACAAAAGGAATATTCGTGATCATCCTCATAAGACTCGAGGGTTCAAAAGACCCAAGAAAGAATTCTCAAATTATGAGTGCTTCACTTGTCACAAGTTGGGACACATTGTCATCAACTATCCCATGAAATCAGAAAGAGTTCAAAAGATGAAAAGACTCCAAGCTCATGCTGCTGAAGATAGTGATCAAGAAGTTGAAGAGGAAGCAAAGAAAGATGAAGAATCCAGTGAAGAGTATGTACTGATCTATTCCCTAATAGGATCAGTCTCACCAGGAAATGACACCTAGTTAGTAGACAGTGGTGCACACAAGCACATGACAGGTTACAAGGACTCACTATCATGCCTTGTACAAAAATAATCACCACACAAAGTAATTCTTGGAGACGACTCCCGATATCCTATCAAAGGAATGGGAGAAGCATCCTATAAGTTGGACTCTGGAAAATATATGAAGATGAAATATGTCTTATATGTCCCTAGACTAAAGAAGAACCTTCTGTCTATTTCATATTTGGACAAGAGAGGATTCAGAGTTGCATTCATAGCTGGAAAAGTCCTCACGTGGTCAAAAGGAAAGACCATAGGTGATGTGGTAGAAATTGGAATTGAAGAAGGAGGACTCTACAAATTGAAGGGACATGCAGATTCAACATTAGAAACCAATACAATAAATCCATGTGATCTTTGGCACATAAGGCTTTCTCATATTCATTATAAATATCTACCAATAGTAAGAAAGGTTGTGACTGGTCTACCAAAAATTCATATAGAACATGAAGAAGTATGAAAAGGATGTGCACAAGGAAATAATACTAAGAATCCTTCTCAAAAAATTGACAGCAAGGAAAAATGTATCTTGTATATTATCCATTCAGATATATGTGTTCCAATGCAAACAACTTCATTAAGCAGGTATGTTTACTATGCTTCTTTTATTCATGACTACCCTCGCAAGACTTGGATATATTTTAAAAAAAATAAGGATGAAGTGTTTGAAAGGTTTAAATAATTCAAGGCCCTAGTAGAAAATCTCTCTGAGAGGAAAAATACAGATTTTAAGATCAGATAATGGAGGAGAGTTCACATCAAATGAATTCAATGATTTCTTCAAGGAAGTTGGGATTAAGAGGGAGCTCACCATTCCCTATAGTCCTCAACAAAATGGTGTGGCATAAATAAAAAATAGATCTATCATGGAAGAGATAAAATATATGATACATGATCAAGATCTACTAATGTACCTGTGGGAAGAAGCAGCCGGAACAACAGTACATGTACATGTTCAATTTTCATCATTCAAGCTAGCATTATGATCTTCGGATATTTAACTGAGAGAATAACATGCACATCAATAAAACACAAGAGACAAGAGACACAAATAATTTTCCTCTGGGAAACCATAAAGGAGAAAACCCCGCAACTTCCTCAGAGATAGAATCATCACCAAAAGTAAAACCCAAAAACATAAAGATGATCTCCCGACAGTAGTAGTCTCTCTCTTGTCCCAGTAACTTCTCCTCTCACTCATGCGCTCCGATGAGTGAATGTGTGTGTGATAAATAGAGAGGCTCACTCTCTATTTATATTCTTTCATTCAATTGAAACCCACTCCAACATGTCGGCCTCACTTAACAATTACTTACTAGAGCTGACATCTCTAGGAGTGTCTAATAACCCTAGTGCCCCACAACTTGTGGNAGGAGTTTTATCCTTAACATAAGGGTGGGGACTATTTTCCCAACTTACAATGACTCACCTAGGGTCAACTTCTCTAGGATAGTCTAACAACCCTAGGGCCCCACAACTGCGGGGACTTTAACCCTTGACCAATAAGAGGGTTACCCACAATTACTTGACATGACTTGCTTATATTATAGAAACTTCCTAGAATAAACATCAGGGTATGACATGACTCAAATAAATTACAGACACATCCCGTAATAAACATCGGGGTACAATACATAAGATATACGGATTAATACATTTCGAAGTTACAATTACATCAACACTCCCTCTTAACTAGGAAGGTATTCTCTCAACACAATTTATTAGTACAAGTCTTCTTCTCTATATCATCTAGATCATCATCGATTCCTCATCATCTTCACCTTCAAATCATCTCCATCTTCAAGCCATATTCATCATCGGATTTGGATCATCACTCTATTTGTATCATCACCACTGGATCTGGATCATCACTCAATCTTGATCATCTCTGGTCTGGAACATCTCTACTGGATCATCATCACAGGTGCTATCTATTGATTCTTCTCGTCATAGGAAGTTCTATAGAGCCAACGCTTTTTGATGTTGGTTTTAGGCCTAGCCTCCATGTAGGTCTTCTTCAACACTTATATCTGACCCTAAGTCATAATGGTTTGCCCAGCACTTACATCTGATCATGTAGGAACCAATCCTATAATCATATCAAAAAGGCATGCCCAACACTCACATCTGACCATGTGGGAACACCTCTCACAACCCTGTCAAAAAGGCCCAGCACTCACATCCATCTACCAATGTCAGAAAGGATTCAGCACTTACACTCGCCCATGCAAGGAACCAATCCTCCATGCCGAAAGGATCTGCACTTACATCTGCCAACCAATGTTAGAAGGGCTCAGCACTTATATTCGACCATGCAAGGAACCAATCCTTCATGCTGAAAGGGCTCTACACTGACATCTGACAACCAATGTCAGAAGCGCATGCACTCACATCTGATCTTGTAAGACTACATCTTATAGTCGTATCAGAAATGCCCTCAGTCCTAGACTGAGTATTCTTGGTAACTGAGTAGGCACCTCCATTCCAAGAATGACATTCAGCGCTTATATATGATCATGTAAGAACCAAGCCTACAGTCACATTAGAATGGATCAGCACTCATATCTGACATGGAAGGAACCAATCCTCTCACCATGATAGAATGGCTCAGCCCTTATATTTGACCATGGAAGGAACCAATCCTCTCACCATGTCAGAATGGCTCTAGGTCTCATCATTTCCCCTTGGAGGAAAACTCGATTTGGAGAACACCAAGCTTCTCCCTGAAGTACTTGAACTTCACCCTAGCCAATGGCTTCATCAACACATCAGCTATCTATTCTTTCATTGCAACATACTGGAGCTTCACTACTCCCCTCTGCACCATATCCCTGATATAGTGATACTTGATCTCAATATGCTTTGACTTGTCATGGAACACTGGATTTTCTGACAACTTTACACAACTCTAGTTGTCACAATGTATACAAGTAGCATCCATCTGGAGATCAAATAAATTAGACAGTAGCTCTTGTAGCCATACTGCCTCACAACTAGCTGAACAAGCTGCAACATACTCTGCTTCAGTTGTACTCAGTGCCACACAGGATTGCTTCCTGCTAAACCAAGAGATCACACCTGATCCCATACTAAAGCAACACCTTGAAGTGCTCTTCCTATCGATGGCATGGCCTGCCCAATCTGAATCAACATAAAAATCTAGGTTAATCTTCTGATTCGCCTCGTACTTGAGCCCATAATCAACTGTACCCCTCAGGTACCTCAGCATATGCTTTGCAACAATCAAGTGAACATGTCTCGGATCTGTCAAGAACTGACTCAAGGTGTTCACAGCAAAGCAAATGTCTGGTCTCGTGTTTGTCACATACATCAAGGACCCAATCATCTGACAATACATCATAGCATCAACCATCTTTGATGAAGCATCACTAAATAGCTTCATGTTCGATGCCATAGGTGTGGTCATGGCCTTGTAGTCCATCATACCAAAACTCTTCAATATATCTACTGCATACTTCCCTTTTCCACACCTCCATGCCTAGAAAATAGTGCATAGACACATAACAGGAGCATCACTGGTCTTCCGCCTTCAACCTTGAAGCAAAGGTTGGAATCCACTTTACTCTCAGTAAAGCCTAGAATCATCAGTAATCTATCCATCCTGTCATACCATGTCGAACCTTAGGATCTTCTGCAGTCACTTCCTCTAAAGCATCATACTCCCTCTGTCTTCCATACTCTATGCACTTAAACATTCTATACTGGAGTGACAAGTAGCTTCCTTTGCTACTAATATTCTATGTATCCATCTAGGATCACTGGATACCAAGATCCTCTATATTGAACTTTTTTCAAAAGTTCTTCTCGCACCCATCTATGAGCTTGTCATCCTTTATCAACCTTGTAACAAAGGTTCAGATCTTCATCAATCTCCTCATGTATGTGTTATCCCATGGGTGTCTTCTAAACTTGTACAAGGCCTTCTTTCATTTGCACACATGATTCTTCATGTCATGTGTCTCAACTCCCACTGGCTGCAAATTTCTCTTCATAGTCTATGCCTTCTTTCTGTGAGAAGCCTTGTGCTACAAATCTTGCCTTGTATCCCATGATGTTTCCATCTACTGCATGATGGAACTATGAAATTTCCTTCATGTATCGATACTGCATCCTACACATCATTCTTCTTTCTTCTTGGTTACTTATTGATAGCTGAAAAGTTCTTCATCAATGATGTTGCTATATTCGTCATATTATTCTTCATATTTGAACTGTCGTCACTTGTTCTTTGGAACAAGTCTCATTCTTCTTTGCTTGTAGGCGATTATGTATGCGATCTTTCCTACAAGCCAAATGCATTTGTATGGTTAGAAACATTTCATAAGGAATATTCATACTGAAAATTCTTATGCATAAATATATGATTATGCAACTACTTTAGCCAATACAACATTCATCCATATATCGTGGAAACTTTTCTAGATGCCTTCCATCTCCACCAGGACAACATTGAGATTGTGCACTAATCCAATATGTTAGCAAAGAGGTTTCATTCTAGATAAGCAGCAATGGAGAGTTGTATAGCACCATGAGCTACTTACCCATCACATGCATATTAGTAGTATATTGTCATTAATGCAAACATTCTATCATGCATAATACATTAACTAAATATAAACAAATGCATAACAAAACAATATCATGAAATGGCAATTGAATACTTATCTTTATTTGTTTTGTGGGTAGAATCCTTCTTGATCCTTCAGCTTCATTGTCTTCTTCATTCATAATAGCATCATTTCTTATCCAAATGCTAAGGTGGATAAGAGGTTCTTCAAGAGTTGAGTTCTTCATATTCCTCATCGCTTGAGGGATCTTCTTTAGATGATGAGAGCTTGATATTCAGTTGCTCCCATCTTCTCTTCTCTTATTATGAGTTGAGCTTCTTCTTCTTTCCAGAGTTTGCTGAAAGTAATCACTTCCTTTTGGCACACATTTTTCGAATGAATGAATCCCATGATCCTGGGAGGCCATTCAAGGTGGCTATCACCACTTCTGCATTCTTCACTTCTTCTTTTACCGCTTCAAGTTGTTCTTTGATTTGAGAGACCCTTGTAAAGTATGACTATATGGTCTCTGCATTCTGGATCTTCACATTCTTCAACTAGTTTATTAAGGTCATATTCCAATTTATGTTATTCCCTTCAAATAGCTTGGTCAAGGAATCAAACATCTCTGGTGTCTTTAGGAAGGACACTTGTGGTACAATGTGATCCATGATTGAATCAACAATGATCTTCTTGGCCTTGACCAAGTTCTTCTTGTGTAAGGCTTTGAGCCTCATCTCCCTATAGAACTGGAACTTCTCTACTCATGTAGGTGTCCAATTCATTTTCTTCAGGGAGATTAAATACTTCCATGCTTGGAAGTTGTCAACTTCACCAAGCTTATCATCAAGCTGATGTAATAGATCACTTTGAAATGAGAATCTCAAATGAAAATAGCAAAAGATTAGATCTTAATGATTTGAAGTGTCCGTCTTGGTTTCGGAGTTGGCTGATCTAGGGTTTGTTAGAGAAACCCTAATTTTCAAAACTTGGAATCTTTTAGATATGATTGGATAGAAATATAGATCTCTTCAATTTGATCTGTCCAATGTACTCCTTTTCTAAAAACAGTGGAGGGAAGTTCCCAAAACAGGAAGCCCTAGTTTTCCAATTTCTTCTGCAAAAATTCTTGTTACTATTTCTATGGTATCTATGAAATTACTGCTCTTCTATGTCTAAAACTTTGCACTAAGGTATCCGCAAATGTACCTGTTCCAACACCATAGGTTTTATTAGAATTGGTTTCACCAAATGGGACTTATGATAATTTTCCCAAGGTGACCTGTTACAGGACTGTCTAGCATAGCGAAGCTGTACGTACTTCCATGTGTCACTGGTTCATCTTCTGAGTCTGAAACATGGACCAAAGAAATTAAATTCTGTTCCCTTTATGGAATATCTTCAGAAATTGCATTTGAACCTTTGTATCCCAATATATAGCAATTCTCTCTAGGTGTCCTGTTTAGGGATGAATTCTGGAAGAGGTTGGAAACCTAACTTGGAGGGATGATATCTCCCAGAATATATCGAATATGAGGTACAATTTTGGACACAGTGTAAATAATTATTTTATCTTCAGTATTTTCAAGTTTCAGCTCTTGATCCATTTCCAATCCCTAGATATAGCGAATGTACCAAAACGTATCAGTTTTAGTATTTTAGGGTTTTTTCACCTCGGGGTCAAACTAGGGTTTGACTTTCCCGGAGTTATACCCAACCAAAAATATTGATCCAGGTCTCTAAAATTTGATTTTTATGAGGAGAGAAATCCTATTCTGGGCTCACTGAAAAATTCCTCTTCTGTAAGAAGCCCTAATTTCCCGCACCAAAACTGAAAATGCTCAAAATCGAATTCCGCTTCGACAGAAAGATGCGCCCTTCAATGGAGAGTCATCCTAACATAAATTTGATGATGGATTGTGGAGAGAGACCCAAAAAGTAAGAATCCCTAGATTCTGCAGCTACACAATGTCTTCTTCTCAAGTTAGCTCTGATTCCATGTTAGATTTTCATCATTCAAGCTAGCATTATGATCTTAGGATCTTTAACTGAGAGAATAACATGCACAACAATAAAACACAAGAGACAAGAGACACAAAGAATTTTCCTCGAGGAAACCATAAAGGAGAAAACACCACAAATTCCTCAGAGATAGAATCAGCACTAAAAGCAAAACCCAAAAACATAAAGATGATCTCCCGATAGCAGTAGTCTCTCTCTTGTCCCAACAACTTCTTCTCTCACTCATGTGCCCCAATGACTGAATGTGTGTGTGATAAATAGAGAGGCTCACTCTCTATTTATATTCTTTTGTTCACTTGAAATCCACTCCAACATGTCGGCCTCACTTAACAATTACTTACTAGAGCTGAAATCTCTAGAAGTGTCTAATAACCCTAGTGCCCCACAACTTGTGGAGACTTTGCCTCCTCCAACCAACAAGGAGGTTTATCCTTAACATAATGGTGGGGACTATTGCCTCGACTTACAATGACTCACCTAGGGGAGAATTCTTTAGGATAGTCTAATAACCCTAGGTCACCACAACTGTGGGGACTTTAACCCTTGAACAATAGGAGGGTTACCCATAATGACTTGAGATGACTTGTTTATATTATAGAAACTTATCGGAATAAACATTGGGGTATGACATGACTCAAATACATTACAAACACATCTCAGAATAAACATCGGGGTACAATACATAAGATATACAAATGAATACATTCCAAAGTTACAATTACATCAACGGTACATAACAGAATCTCCCACAGTGCCCTTGAGAACAAAACCTCAAAAGAAATGTTTTTTGGAGAAAATCCCGAGGTAAGTCACCTAAATATATTTGGTTGTCCTATGTATATTCATATTCCCAAGGAGAAAATAACAAATCTAGATCCTTAAGGAAATAAGGGATTGTTTGTAGGATATAGTGAACAGTCAAAATTCTATCGAAACTATATCACAGGATACCAACAGATTGAACTTAGCAGAGATGTAACATTTGATGAAGATACAACTTTGAGAAAGTCGAAGAAATATAGAGAAGATGAAGAGGAACATGAAACTACCAAAGCTGTAGAGAATCCTAAACCAATTAGGAATGAAGAAGAAAGTTAGATACTTGAGGATCATGATATGACTGAACTTTAGTTGCCAGACGAAATTCCCAATGAAATGATTTCTTGAAAGAGAAATCCTGCCTGGGATCGTGATGTAATTGAAGAAGCAAAAAGGCTTGGTGTCCTAGAAGGAACCATTAAAGAAAGAAAGAAGCCAAAGTCATATCCCAGTTATATGGCTTTGATGAGTGATCTAGTTGATAAAGAACCAACATGTTTTAAAGAAGAAACAAAGCAGAAGGAATGTGTTGATGCAATGGTCGAAGAATACCAATCCATAATAAAAAATGATGTGTGGGAAATAGTCCCAAGACCCAAAGACAAATCAGTGGTATCCTCGAACTGGATCTTCAAAACAAAGCATTCCGCTGATGATAGTATAGAAAAGTACAAGGAAATATTCAAAGCTAGAGGGTTCTCCGAAAAGGAAGGAATTGATTAAGATGAGATGTTTGCTCCAGTAGTTAGGTGCACTTCAATTAGAAATTTCCTTGCCTTGGCAGCAAAAAATAAGTGGAAGTTACATCAAATGGACGTGAAGACAAATTTTATAAATGGATTGATAGAAGAAGTGTATATCGAACAATCGCAGGTTTCAAGAATGACAATCGGGAATCTTATGTATGCAAAATTAAGAAATAATTGTATGGGATAAAACAAGCACCCAAAGCATGGAGAAGATAATCCCATCAACGAATGCAAGAAGAAGCTCGCTGCAGAATTTGAGATGAAAGACCTTGGAATGATGCACTACTTTCTAGATCTTGAAGTTTGGCAATCCCTAGATGAGATTTTCCTAAACCAAGGAAAATATATGGTAGAAATTCTAAAGAGGTTTGTAATCTTATATTTTAAGGCCATGACTATTCCGATGACAACAAAATTGAAGTTATTGAATGATGATACATCGAAAACTATAGATGCCACTTTACATAGATAGATTATTGGTTCACTGATGTACTTAACCAATAGAATACAAGATATATGTTTTTCTATAAACACACTAAGTCGGTACATGGTGAATCCCAAGCATATTCACCTGATAGGAGAAAAACATGTGATGAGGTATCTAAAGGGAACTTTAGATTATGGGCTCAGATATACATCAGATAGTGAGATCAGATTACATGGGTTCACAGAATCAGATTGGGAAGGAAGTGCTAAAGATAGAAAGAGAACCTCGGGTTGTTGTTTTAGTTTGGGATCAGGCATGATCTCATGGTTCAGTAGAAAGAAGACTGATATTGCACTTAGCACAAAAAAAGAATAATACATTGTTGCTTTTTCAGCTTGTAGTGAAGAAGTATGGCTTCAGAAGATGTTGGTAGGTTTATTTGATGAAGAGATAGATGCTACTGATATCCTTTTTGATAATCAAAGTTGTATCAAGATGACAAAAAATCCAGTTTTCATGATAAGTCAAAACATATTGAAGTGGTATATCACTTCATTTGAGACATGGTTAAGAAAGAAGCTATAAAGCTCAAGTATGTTCTTACAGAGGAACAAGTGGCATATGTGTTGACTAAGCCTCTGGCTCGTGCAAAGTTTGAATACTTTCAAGACAAGATTGGTGTAGTCTGAAAGGACCTCTCTCGAAAGAGGGAGTGATGGTAGATGGAATAAGGATGCAGTGGTGAGTAGCTCAGTATAGAGTAGGGTAAGTATGGATAGGATAGTTTGTCCCAAAAGGGTTAGTCAGATGAGGCCTATTGATCCTAGGGGGATTCGTATGTCTGGCTAGATCAGTTTAACCCAAGTGGGTTTGTAAGCCAGGACAAGGCTTGTTGGTCCCTAGGAAGATCCATTTATCTAACTAGGATTTTTGGCTCAAAAGGGTAAGTAAGTTAGACAAAATGCTCAGGTGGATCTACCAAAGAACTCACCATGATGCTGCTCTAAGATAGTTAAAGGGAAGGATGGTTGTTACGGTATTGCTATACTGTTGATTGATGACATGTTTGCTTTCAGTAGTGTTATACCGATGACTGTTGAGATGTTAGGTCAATATTGTTAAACTAATGAATGATGAGATGATTGGTTCAGAATTGGTATGTTGATTGTTGAGATGGTTGATTTAGTATTGTTATATTGATGATTGATTAAGATGTATGTTTGAGTATTGTTATACTGATGATATTTTCAGTGTTGTTATACTGATGATTGGTTGATATGAATGCTTTAGTATTGTTATATATAATGTTAGTATTTATTATACTGATGATTTATGAGATGCTTGATGAGATGTTTAAGTGTTGCACACTGTTGATTGCTAAGATGTTTACAATTGATTGTTGAGATGTTTAATATATGATTGATTTATAGATGCTGAGATGTTTATTGAGATAGATTTAGTGTTGTTACATTGATTGATGTGATAGTTTCAGTATTCCTATGCTAATGTGGAAGATTCAGTATCTCTATACTGATGATGATGTTTATGTTCCAGCATCTCTATGTTGGCAATGCAGATGATGATATAGCACTACAGATGATTTGGTTTTTATCACTAACATGCTAATGATGTTGTTGATTGTTTCAGTATTTACATACTGTTGATGCAAATAATGATGTTTCAGTATTTTACATACTAATGTTACAGATGATGGTTCAGTGTTTACACACTAATGTTGTCCAGTAGATGATTCAGAAGATGTTCTAGTATTCACATATTGATACTATAGAAGATGGTCCAAAAAATGAAGCAACGAACAATGATGATCCAGAAGATGATTCAGAACTCATATGTTGATACTACAAGAGATGTTCCAGAAGATCACAAGAAGATGATTGAAGAAAGATGATTACAAAAAAAGATCCAGCTCAGATCGATGATGAAGATGTATGATGATGTACCAAAACTTCCTATGACATATAGAGTCTCACCAGTCAGTTGTATAGTTGTAATAGTAGAAGTTGCTACTATGACTGAATACCTTCCTAGTTAAGAGGGAGAGTTAAAAAATAATGTAACTTAAAAATATATTCTAGTTTTATTGTATTCCTCCTTCCGTAGATGAGTTTGGTGTTGTTAGAGTCATTGAAGGATGAAATGTAAACCTTCGAATGTAATTTAGGTCAATCGTACCCAAGTGTCAATATAATAAATGCTATTTGTGGTGTCCAAATGGACAAGTCGGCCCTGTAGTAGAGCTTTCTCCCTTGCTACAAGAAGGAATGGATACTTTTCATCTATAAGAAGGAAGGGTAGGGTTCCTGTATGTGGAAGAAAACCTGCAAATAAGTTTTAGGGCCAAGCTATGAAAACCCTGCAGAAGATGGTTAGAAAAAAAAAATATGGCTGCAAAAAATCAAAGGAAAACCTATAGCAAAGCATTAGCAAAGAAACTTGCAAACAAAATAAGTTAGCAAACTAAAATAACAATGAAAAAAAATGGTTATACCTTCTATTTGGGTGGAAATGGGACACCATGCCCTAGATTTGGAAGCACCTTTCTCTATGGGATGGAGACTTGGCTTATGGAACAATGGAGAAGAGGGAGAGTGAATTACTTGAGAGGAAAAGGGTCTCAAGGCACTCACATGGGAAGCATAACAATAGGGAGAGAAGGAGTGTTTTGAGAGTGACCCCCACCCCTCTATTTATAGCTCTTTTCTAGAGATTTAGGGTTTTAAGCCCCTGGTTAGGGATTTAGTCCCTTTTTTTGGATTTAAGCCCCTTTCGCCCAATTCTTAGTTCGTTTCGGGGTTTTCAGCTCCTTTGAGGGGTTTTCGCCCCTTTTTGGAGGTTTTAGCCCCTATGAGAGATATTTTGGCTCTTTTTAGGGGTTTTTACACCATTTTTCATTTTTTTGAGCCTTAGCAAGGGTGTGGGGGTCAAATGAGCGTCATACGTAGATGTCTTTGGGTGGTGTAGGTCATGTAGAGCTCATTGGGGATTTTTTGGGTTAACATATTGCCCCCTGATGTGTGAGGGCAAGAGATCATCGTATGGCCGACGAACATCATAGGATTTTCTAGGGAGAGGTGGTGCTTCTTTGGCTGGGGTATGGTGGATTTTGGTTTTTGTATTAATATGGTTCCCATCAATGGGTGAGATACAAATAATGTGTGACATGTATGTGGATGAGGAAAGCATCCTCATGCTCGTAATGATGTCAAAAGAATAATGTGATCTAAGCTCTATAATGCAAGAGCTGATCATGTACAACTGATGATGCATAGTGGTTGCCTCAAGAAGAGGATGAATACAATACTGATATGAAGAACTGCTTTACTGGACCCATGGAATTCTGATGGAATGCTATATCTTCATGACTGATGGCCTCTTGGATCTAGAATGGTACATAGTTGTAGGGACCGACTGATGGAGAGTCAGAGTCTCTCTGGTACAAATATGCTGCATCAATCATAAATCTATATAGAAGCACTGCTGGGGCTTCTGAACACTGTCTCCAATGCAACCCGAAAATCACAAGGGACATGAACCTGTTGGGGTCCCTCAAATAGACTCATTAATGTGCTAGAGTCAGGTGACATATGGGGTCTTCGACCAGATATTGTATGGACCATTACCCTATACGAATCTCAATGATGCGATGATGTAGCTGGAGTCGAGCACGTGAGAAACAACCATCCCAAGAGGCACTAAGGACTCCTCTCAAGTGGTCCAAGGAACTCATCAATGAGGTCAATGAAA
>LPNX010164606.1:214657-262775 GCA_001517045.1 Pseudotsuga menziesii
AGCAAATGAAACTAACCCATGGTAAAGGGATCATAGCTGTAATACCGAGAATGTAACTGCAGATGGGAAATGCTTGGGGGAGGTAGACACTATTGGTATTGATGGGATCCAAGGAAGACACATCGCATAGTACTCTAAGAAAAGGTGACCCAAAGTGGGAATGTTGCTGAACTGTTATATGTGGGGTGGTGTCTAAAGACACCATTGTGGTACGATCTCATGGATTTTTAGCGAGCCCAAGAAAGTAAATGCTCGATGGTGCTTTCATTTTTAGAGAGTCTAAAAGCATGAAGAAGACTCCAGTGGGGTCTCTTTTTCATTGATAGTCTCTTGTGCCCGAAAAAGGTTAAAAGTGTACATAGGAGAGCTCACCCATCCTTTGGGGGATGGGATACTTCTTTACCATTGGTAGTCCAATCAGGCCGAAAAAGGTTAAACCTATACTGACTGGACGGTCGTTCAGATACTTTTATGAGCATGAATGAAACCAATTTTTCTCGGTGATATTTTCTTGACGAGAAGGCTGGAAAAGAGCTTAATGAAAACCCATGGTGAGATTTTTCATAGAGTTTGGCCCCTCTTCCCGAGAAATCATAAAAGGATGCAGAGGGGAACGGTCTTGGTTTGAATGTGCCAAGGTGGTCCTTTTCAGATGGTAGTCTACATAGTCCGGAAAAGGATAGAAACAAGATGATGTAGATGCCCTTTCTTATACTTTAACAAGTGAGAAAGGAATCAGCTGTGCTCTGTAATCTTTTCATTCTTTTAGGAGTCAGAAAATAGCTTAAAAGAAACTCCAGTATGGTCAACTGATCGAGGGGGGCACTGATGGTGCCCCCATGTTGGGACAATGGAAAGTGGTCCAAAGGTCATATGTGTAGTATAGATGGAGCAGGTGGCTCTTAAACATACCAATACATGCACGGGATAGATTACGGTAGAGGCACGTGAGTCGGTGTGGTAGTGGCATGCAAACCGAGGTGGCTCTCGAACAGAGGTTAGGAGAGTTGTGTGTGAGTTATGGTGGATGGACTTGACTACATGTGATGTAAGTGCAAGTTCGTAGGCAGTTAAATGCATGCAAAATCATAATGATCCGTCCTCTGGGTGGTGGTCCGAAAACCTACATAAGGTGTGGTGGATGGATTTGACAGTTATATGATGAAATAAAATGATGTGCCTTCCGGGGAGATGGTCCGGAGTCCCGCATGAGTTGCGGTAGGTAGGTGTGACACAAGTATAGGTCCGGAGACACTTATATCACCATGTGGTACATAAAACAAGGTAACTCTCGGGAAGTGGCCCCAAAAATTACTTGTTAAACATGAGACGATGGTCTCATTATAAGATGGAAATTTGAGCCCGGAGGTGTGAGGGGTGTCTCGACAGGCTCCAGGTGATTCTGAATTAGTAGCTAACGGCACTGCCCCTAAATAGGGGTCTCTAATTTGTGGTAAAATCATTGTAAAAGAAAAAAAGAAAAGACTATATTACAAGCTGAATTGCACGTCACTTAAAGAGGTGACGTTAGAGGGAAAGTGGTTTGGACTTCCAATGGATCAACAGTCACTCCTTTGTGTGACACAATGAACCCTAGGAGATAAACCATTGAGACACACAAAACACACTTGAAAGGGTTCAAGTGGATTTTGTACTTGCAACATTGCAGGAAGGCTTGCCACAAGTTGTCTATGTGTTGTGCTTGCTTTTGTGATTGCACAATGAGGTTGTAAAGATAGACCAACATGATATGGATGAGGTCACGGAAACAGTGTGTCATGGCACGCTGGAAGGTGGCTCCAGCGTTCTTCAGATCAAAGGGAATTACTCGATATGTGAATGTTCCCCATGGGGTTGTGAATGCAGTCTTGTAACGATCTTCTTTCCAGATATGAATTTGGTTATATCCGGAAAATCCGTCCATGAAGGAAAAGACCGCATGTTCGGCACATGCATCGATAATCTGATCAATGAAAGGTGTTGAGAAGTTGTCTTTGGGACACGCCCAATTTAGATCGCAAAAGTATGTACAAACGTGGATGGTACCCTATTTTCTATTCACAGGAACATGATTTGAAACCCAAGTAGTGTATGCAATGGGGTAAATGAAGCTGATTATGCGCAACTTCTCGATTTCAGCTTTGACCACAGAAACTTTGGAGGGATGGATTGGTCGTTGCTTTTGGAATACAGGGGCCACATCGGTCCATGTGTTGATGTGGTGTTCCACAATGGATGGATCCAACATGGGAATTTCAGTGTAGGACCAGACAAAGATGTCACAGAATTCTCTGAAGAGCGCTTTATAGGAAGCGACTTCTCCGAGGAGCAAGATGCCCCTAGCATGATTTCCTAAAAAATATCAGGATTGGTTGAGGTGTTGATTTTGACGGTTGGAGAGATGTTGGCCATGTCCCCTTATTCGAAGGCATATGGTCTCAGGATGGGATTCTTGAAATAGTCGACTTTCCCATGAATGAAATCTTTTGTTTCCATGAAAAACTGACAAGACTGCGACACAAGTTCTTCGGGGAGGAAGAATGAGTGATGGTGCATGTCATCCCATGGGTATTCCTGGGTGGTTAAGGTTTCAAGTATCTCCTCATCATTGTGAAAGCAACGAAGAGGAGGTCTGATGGACCATCAGTGATGGTGGAGACAAGAGGGTTTGTGGAACTAGACATCATGTAAATGGACATGGTGTCTGAAGAAGGAGGTGGGGGGTGGATTTCTTCGATCAGAGTGTTCTCAGTTTCAAGGGAATGTTGTTGAAGGTTGTCTAGGGCCGTTCGAAACTCAGACAAGGTCTAGCATTGGTGAGAATAGTGTCCTTACAATCCACAAAGGGCACAAGCATGGTTTGTTCTCAACTACGTTTTTCTCACTATTGGCCTGCTTGGGAGTTCAACCATGGAGAGGTTTTCTATTATATCCATGGCATCCAAATGCGCGCAGATTATGGGAATCTCAGGGCAATTTTGAGTTGCATGGCCCTGTTCTTCACAGACAACACAAGGTGGGATCTGTCGAGGTTTAGCAGTAGCTTTCACATTTTTTCCCCTGGGCCTTTTTGGGTGGGGCGGTGTGGGTGTGGGTGCGGTGGTTGGTTTTTGCGGGCCGGGTGGAGGATGAGATTCGATCGTGATGGGTTGAAGAGGGTTAAGACTACCTGGGGCATTGGGGGTTGGGCTGGTGGATCGGGGTACCACATGAGAATCGCCAATGTGAAATTGGGTAAATTTAAGGTTGCCATTAATGGCTTACTAATCACACCAGGCGGGGTAAATAGGAAGGGAATTGTGTGGACTGGGGCAGAGCCCAAATAAATCCCTGATGGTTGTATGTGGGGATGAGGTTGTGGTTGTGACTGCGCATAATATTGTAGCTGTGGATGATGTTGCGGCTGTTGATGATGTTGTGGGCGTGGATGATGTTGCAGCTGCTGTTGCGGTTGAATTTTAGGTGCGACAGTGCTGGATGAGAGCATGCACAAATCCATAGTCTCATTTGGTGTCGGAGGTGGTGACACTGAGGGGAAGGAAGCCATCATTGTGGTATCGACAGACAACCCAGGGCCCATATTCAACAACGGGGAGGCTGGTATGTTATCAACCATGGTGTTGGCCACAGGGATAACATTGGCGGGTGTGGTTAGTCCTTGCAGATCAATGGTATTGATCGTAGGGATAACATTGGCTGGTGTAGTTAGCCCTTACAAATCGTAATAAGTTAGTTGGTCAATCATCACGATTTTCCCTTCATTAGGGAACATATTGAAATGAAAAACAGTTGATGCTACAGCTCTCATGGCATACATATAAATTCTCCCGAGGAGAAGATTATAGTCCAACTGAGCATTGACAACCTTTATGTCAATCAATATTGTTTTCTCAGCCAATATGATGGGAACGTATGGGAGGATTCCTTGGGCTTTAGTGGGGTGGCCATCATAAGCGTAGTGGAGGATGGTTGCAGAATTGTGGATCCAAGCTTCTGCCAGACTAAGGTTGACATAATGCACATGGATTCCCCCTCGTCCATGATGCACTTGTGCACGACCAAATTTTGAATGGATACTGGGATTTGGAAGGCAATGGTTGATGGCATTTGTGGTTCTCCGTTCTTTGTGTCGAATGTGATCAACTTGGAGTTAGAGGGGTCTACGACACCGAGGGAAGCTAGTAAGGCTTTCCACTGTGTTGGGAAAGTTTTAAGTACCTCAAGAGTGGACATAGCCGTAGGTGTTTGGGCCAAGTCATCCATGATGCTGTAGCTTATTGCAGCTCTAGCTGTGATGTTGTTAGCAATCCGCCGTATGGGGGGTGCAGGGGAAAAGGGGGTAGATGAAGAGGTGTATTGGTTGTTTTGGACGTGGATGCCACTGATGGGTCAACAGGTTTGGTGTTAGTTCCATACTAATTTTTTCTAGTTTGTAAATTGACCTCTTTAGTTGTCAAGGTTAGTAGGCCGTGAACACCTGTTTCCATTGTCGGAGGTGCCTCCGAGGTGTTGGGATTGGGGAGCAAGTACAGTTGCTACTAGTCCTTGGACTAGTAATGGGTTTTGGAGCACCATAGGTGGAGGTCCTGGTGGTTCTAGGTTGGGTTGAGCTAGGGCTTCCATATCGGTAGCATGTTGAACCTCATTGTGAATGGCCTGCTTAGCGCAACCCATGAAGGGGCACTCATGCATATAGTGCTTGTAGACCTCACACAGCTTGCATGGCTGATTTGTGCGCAACAGAGCATTGCATCTAGGTGCGTTTGGTTGTTGAGTATTTTGGGCTGGCCAGTTTTCCCCAACATTGTTGGGAGGATTTGGTTGTTGA
Organism: Pseudotsuga menziesii; assembly: GCA_001517045.1. Taxonomy (NCBI): domain Eukaryota; kingdom Viridiplantae; phylum Streptophyta; class Pinopsida; order Pinales; family Pinaceae; genus Pseudotsuga; species Pseudotsuga menziesii. The sequence continues at coordinate 219,486 of LPNX010164606.1, forward strand.
CCAACTCCTTGCGGTTGGTTATTTCCTTGATACCTTGCTCAATTGTTTCTGGCTTGCCCTTGTTGGTTATTAGGGGCTGGTTGGGTGGGACAGTTTTGTTGTGTAAACAATTGTCCCATAGGAGCAAGTGGAGCTAGGATGGGGGTTTGTTTGGCTTACATGGGTGGTGCATAGTAGAATTGAGGGTTTGGGGGTGCTACAAACATGGGAATCTGTCCCACATATTATTGTGTTAGCCAAGTAGGTGCTTGGGTCTACTGATATGGCGCATATTGTTCATAATAAGTCGTAGCTCTGGACTGGGACATCATTATTGCATAGTCAGGATCTTGGTTTGGGTAGGAAACACTAGGGGTGTTGCTTGGTTGTGGTGGCATCACAGGTGGTGTCGGATGGTGCTGTGGTTGGTGGGATACAGAAGCTATGATGCCATCTGTGGCATGGGATGTCCTCAGTGCGTCCCGGTAGGAGGTACCTACATGGGGAGCATCTGGAATGATGGTGTAAAGGTATCTAGACTATGTGTAAATGAGATAAAACTATTGAGCCTTCAACATGGCCTCTTCCTCTGTTTGGGGATGTTCGAAGGCGACGTCTTTGGCTATAGGTGGTAGCAATGTTTTCAAGAACTTGTCCAGGAAGATTCTGTCATCAAGATTGATCTTGAACAAGCTGTGGCGTCGAATCCACTCATGGATGTGGTCGGTGATGTGGGTCAAAATATTTTGGCGGCAAGATAACAAGATTTCCACTCCTTCATCATATCTGACGGGGAGTTGGAAATATTGCAGGAACATAAAGGCCAGGGAGTTAAAATCTAGGTACTTGTCTTGTGGTAGCTCAATGTACCACTTGGATGCGGCACCTGTGAGGGTGCATTGGAATAGTTTAAGTCTGATGGAATCATCTACGATGCTATTTGATGAGCACCATAGGTGAAACATCATGATATGGTTTTCAGGGAACTCCCCTGCCTTCCCTTCAAACTTAGGAATGTCTGAGGGGAGCTTGGTTGGCATGGGAGGCCAAAAGGTTTGATGACAGATGGGTTCATTGGTTAACCTAGCCAAGTCAGGAAGGTTGAGGCATGCCATGAAAAGGAGGTTTGACCCAAGGTTGATGTGTGATGGACCAACAATGGTGGTGGGGTTGGCAGGAATATGATGTACCTGCGTGACTGGGGGTACTTGTGGCATAGTTGTGGATAGGCCACTGCCCCCGAGTATGGTAAGTGGCATAGTGTGAGTGGAAGGGCCACTACCCTCATGTATGACAGGAGGGACAATCTAGGTGGAAGGGCCACTGCCCCTAGGTATGCCAAGTGGGACAGTGTGAGTGGACGGGCCACTACCCCCAGGCTTTCCAAGTGGGACAATTTGACTGGTAAGTATGGGTGGAGGTAGCTGACTTATGACAGTCTGCATGATGGTGCTAAAACTGCTAGCAGGGGTGTTGGTGGTGGTGTGGGGTATGGGCGTGGGTCCACTGCCGATCACCAAGCCAGAAAATGGATCCATGTTTGCACCAACCATGGGGCTAGATGGTGCGGTGTGTAAATCTGGCTCATATTGATATGATTCCGAGTCTAAATTAGAGGTTGTGTGGCCTTCTAATGGGGTAGAGGGTCATCGAGAATGGTCTCGACTGTGTTGGTTTAAAGACCCAAACTATGGTGGATCTCATCTTAGGCATGAGAAAGACTGTGGGGGATCAATTGTGTTTGGTTGGTAGATTAGGTGGTGAAATCAGGTAATGATGTTCTGGACCTCGATTTTAGTGGCTTCCTATTGGCTTTCAGGTGGTCACTCAGCCACCAAGACTACCAGGAGATAGCGCTTGGATTTTTCCTTACGAGAGTGCTAGTCAATCGGTAGGGGTTGTTGCCCGTTTTGCTTGGCAATTCCTGTAAGCGGCCATCTACTTTGGGGTTCCTGTGGTACTCCTCACAATGAGTTTCAGGGATAAGCCCAAGTACTTCCCACGGTTAAGGCAGTCAGGGACTTATGTCCTCAAAGACTGCAAGTGTTTGAATTACTGTAAATTAATAAATTTTAATGGCTAGCTCAGTGTCATGAACTAAGTTTGGTTATATTATTTGGAATGGTTGTGTGCATGTCCATTGTATTTCTGTTACTCACTTGGTGGCTACTCGTATGGTTTATGAATATTTCACAGATATTTTCTGGTTTATTGCAGAACTTATAACATGGGTAAGTTGTTATGAAACCAATAAATTGTTAATAGAAAATTTAAAACATGCCATAAATGAATCTGAACTATGGTATACTTACTAAGTGACTGCCTTACACCTGTATTCCTCTTCGACCAGGAAAGAGTGTTGGTCTCTCAACACAATGGGACTAAGCCCATCCGTAGATCCTCAGGTCACTCTCCGAGTGCAAGGTCGGTCAACAAGGAGGATGCGAACGCCGTGAGGCCCCTTAGGCCTACCACCCCCTCTACCTTCCAAGTCACCCATTTTTAGTGGTCTCAAGAAATCCAACTGAAGTTCCTATTACTATATGAGCTTCACCCTTCGTATTATCCCAGAATACCCCGAAGGGTGATGAATGGGTAGAGGAGGAAGGGCCAGGCAAGGTGTTAATTTCCAATTAAAAACTGAAATTTAACCTACAATAATTTGTTCAAGCTTTAAAATAGATTCATTATACCATTAACCAATTAAATTTATGATTGATTTACACAGATTGTATGAAAAATGAAAACAGACTGTTGGATAGAGGCAGCTGAGCCGCACTGACAGTCTAGACAACTTAGAAAACCAAATCTAAGAGACAGATCGCCCTTTTTGAGTCAAATGTGGTGAGGGGGTCGCTAAGAAATTGAAAACAGGAGTGATCTTCTCCCTGAGAGGGAAGTTGCACCTTTTGGGCCTGAATGAGCGACCTGGTCACCCCTTTCAGCTCGATATGTGTGACCTGGCCTGAAAACTGGAATTTTTTTTAACCTGAGCTGGGAACGACTGGCAGTAACTTGTACTGTGGCCGAACGAGATCGATTTGGCCTTAAGGAGGCTCAACTGTGAACTAAAAAGTAGAAAAATAAAGATCTAAACTAGATTTAACAGGAATTTGACCTAGGTTAATAAAACTGAAACTTGGAAAGAAAATCCAGGGATCCTATGGGATCAACCTGGTATGGTGACCAGTTCTGTAGTAGGGATTTTTCCCTTGCTACAGGAAGGAACAACTACCTTTCTCCTATAGGACGGAAGGGTAGGGCTCCTGCATATGGAAGAAAACCTGCAAATAAGTGTTAGGGCTAAGCTATGAAAACCCTACAAAAGATGGTTAGAAAACAAAATATGGCTGCAAGAAATCAAGGGAAAACCTGCAGCAAAGCATTAGCAAAGAAACCGGCAAACAAAAACAGTTAGAAAACTAAAATAACAATGAAAACAAATGGCTATACCTTCTGTTTGGGTGGAAATGGGACACCATGCCCTAGCTTTTAAAGCACCTCTCTCTATGGGATGGAGACTTGGCTTGTGGAGCAATGGAGAAGAGGGAGGGTGAAAGGCTTGAGAGGCAAAGGGTCTCAAGGCACTCACACGGGAAACATAACGACAGGGAGAGAAGGAGTGTTTCGAGAGTGACCCCCACCCCTCTATTTATAGCTTTTTTCTAGATATTTAGGGTTTTAAGCCCTTGGTTAGGGCTTTAACCCCTTTTTTGGGCTTTAAGCCCCTTTCTCCCAATTCTTAGCTCCCTTGGGGGTTTTAAGCTCCTTCGAGGGGTTTTAGCCCCTTTTTAGAGGTTTTAGCCCCTATGAGAGCTATTTTGGCTCTTTTTAGGGGTTTTAAGCCCCTTTTCATGTTTTTGAGCCTTAGCAAGGGTGTGGGGGTCAAATGAGTTTCGCATGTAGATGTCTTTGGGTGGTGTAGGTCAAGTAGAGCTCATTGGGGGATTTTTTGGGTTAACAAGCCCTAAAAAGTAGTGAAATAGGCCCCACCAAGTTAGAGGTCAAGTCAAAAAAAGAATATAAATAGGGACACACTCCTTTCATTTGTACTCACTCACTCAATCAATTTTGCAAGGTAGAGAAGAACTAGTGTGGCAAAAATAAGTTAGAAGTGGTTTTCTAGGTTTTACTCTGCTCTGGTCAAGATCTATGCTGAGGAAGTTTTGCGGGGTTTTTTCCCTTGTGGTTTCCTCAAGGAAAATCTTTGTGTTCTTATGCTCTTGTGTTTTATGTCCATGATGTTCTTTCAGTGATATTCTAGTAATTTGTTTTAAGATATCATCTAATCAAATTGATAAAACTTAATAGGGACAAGCATAATCCCACTAATCCAAGCACCAGGGGACAATATGTCCATTGCACTAGCTTTACCTACGCATTGACACATGTTTGAGACTAACACTTTCTCGACAAGAGCTTCATGCTACTAGTAGGTTTTAGCTCTCTTTAATAGTTCCTAGTAAATTTCCAGTCTTCTGTAGAGTTGGAGGCATTTATTCACAAGAAGTATCTCCAAGGTCCTAATCCCTAGACTATTAGGTAAATTTCTTACTAAAATAAAAAACCTCATAGTTTTTTCCAATTACTTCTTGATTATTTAAAAATGAAATTTTAATTAACTTTTCGAAAGATGAAAACAAAGTGCACCTAAATATTTTCAAACTCATAACACTTGTTTACACTCTTTAAAATTGCATATGAAGCACTATTAGATGCAACTAAATAAATTCAAGTGTAGATGCATTTTTTTTTCTCTTTTCAATGAAAATGGAACACTTTTAAAATCAATAAACTAACTCTTGCAATGCAATTGTTTCAAAATGAAAATATTATCTTTTAAATGAAAATGAAAATCCTTAAAATATTTCAAAATGCCATGCAAGCCTTCCATATTTCAAAATTTTCAAATGTGCATGTAGACTCAATTTTAAATGCAAATGAAACTTCACAAACCAAATACAAATTTTGCTTTTGATACAAAATGCAGAATCACATTTTCAAATGAAAACTTGCAATTCACACAAACCAAAATGGAATTTTTTTGAAATGATCCAACTTTTTAATTTTCCGTTAAATGAAAACAAAATATTTGATGAATAACTAAACTAATGCAAGCGATATAAATAAAGTATGATATACCTATCACTACAAATGAAAGAATCCTCAAACACAAGACTTTTCAACCATACAGACTCATCAAGCTCAAGAAAAAACAAGCAAAGCACAAGTTTTGTAAACTCAAACAATCAATCCAATTTACTAATCAGCAAGGTTTGGTTAAGATTGATTCTTTCATGCAAACAATGCAATGAAAAACATAACATTAAGAATTATGTTATGAGATTTCACTTTTAATTTCTACCATATACAAAAGCACTGAAAAAAAATTGAAACTAAGACACTTTTAAAATGACTTTTCACCTTAAATTGATTCAAAATGCAAGTTGAAATTAATTCGCAAAACCCAGATTTATCTTAAGGGGGCATAGAGGAGGCCAACACACCTAGAGAATTTCAAACACATAGTCAATCCTACAAGATGAAGAAATATGTGAAAAACTCACACTTTTACAAAATTTGAGATTGTCTATAAGTCTACCTGTAAATAATTTGCTAATGTACTTAATATTACTAGCAAATTACTAGGGAAATAACTTCTATAAGTGGTACAGGAAGCAAATGATTTCTAAGAGGTTTGAAAAAACAATGAAAACTTAGAAAAAAAAATAAAAATAAAGGTTTCTTCGGGTATGTTAGGTATATTAAATCTTGACAAATGCTTAATCATCTTAAACACACTAGAGGAAATGACCAAAAATATCTGCACAATAGATGGTTCCCCTAGCGGAGTTGTCAATTATGCTTTTAAGAAAATCTTCCTATTACCGGGGATTTGTCACAAACATACTATATGAGACACCGCGGACATATAAAATACTCCTTGCAAGTAAATCAAACTCTAAACATTGAATTGGAGTTCAAACAAATCTAAGATAAAGGATGAAAGAGGAAGATTTCATGTACCTTGTTTATGAAGGTTGATCCTAGATTTTTTTGTCCCTTCATATTTGCTCTTTCTTGCCAATCCAAATACTTTCAACCACAAACAAAATTCCTTACTCAAACAACTTGGCTACAAAAAATATTATTGAAATCAAAATATAACATGAAAATAAAACTAAATTACTAAATTCACATCAAGATACAAGCTAAATCTGATACAAAACAAATTAACTAGGGAAGGGAAAGATGTCCAATATTCATTAAATGAAAGAAATAGTACATAACATACCTTGTTCTACTCAGTACCTCATAAAAAATAGAACTCTAGGTCTCTCTTACTCAATTTCTCCATAAGTCTCACTCCAAATCTCCACATGCATAATGGTAAAAACTACTCGAGGGAATTAGTCTCAACATACATGGATATACATGTCAATGATCTGGTTTACCGATAGGAAGCGAAGGATAATGTATGGAGAGTAATTCACCCAGCATAACAATATAATAAAAAGGTCCCTTACATTTGGTCTATCTCACTTCTTTCTATAGTTAATGAGGATAGTTACCAAATGGTTGGGGAGTTGTAACTAAGAAGGTGGTTGTTGAAACCACCCTAAATCCTTCGTTTTTGAACTTTTATATATTTTTTTCATAGTTTTTTAGGGAATTCACACCTAAAAAAATAAAAATGATAAAATAGTTCATTGGAAAACAATATACAACATGAGATTTCAATATTTTTCCCGTATTCACTGGAAATCAAAGAGAAGGAGCGAATAACATGCATCCTACATGGACATTACAAGAGAATATTCTGTTTTGAAGGATTACAACTTTTCAAAATTATTGGGAATGACTGAGGTTTGATTGAATGTTTAGGATCATGATGAAAGAGGTCAAATCAAGGTTCTTCAATCCATAAGTGCCCTTTTTTGTGAACAATAGTGACACTTACAATGCTGTCTTTAAAATTGTTGTCACAGACAAAAAATCGTTGATTTGAGATATAACACATGGGTTCTCTACAAACATGATATGTCCATATTAACCTTAATTTTGATATGAATTGGGTGGGGGTGGTGTTATACCTAATTGTCATCAACATCGTGTTGTGAGACAAAAATATCAATAGTTTCCTTAATTCCTCAAGCATTGAAGTTAGGAATGAACAAGGATGGACCATTTCATAGTTTTGGCCACCATCACTCTTTGCTTGTGTAAAAAATGTGGTACCTATACCATCAAGTCTCTTTTGTTGTGTGCAATAAACAGTGCCAACGCCAGTTCCCCATGTACAATGTGTGGTTCTCACCTAGTAACACCTTTTTCCCTTGGACAAGAAGCGGTGCTCGAGTTTTAAAGGAAAAAAATGAAGCTTTGAGAGGCTTCTCAAAGATTTCCTTCATGGAGCCTCATCCATATGGTTCAGGACACCTAGAGCTCGAGATCCTTCATTGTAGGATCTCCCTCCACCTCACCCATGAATTCCTCAACTTATTCTATCCTCTCAAGCCTGTAAATACTAGCTTACCCCTTGTGGGTAAGAGGAGGAAGAACATGTTATTGATCCAAACTATGGCCAAATTCAACCTAGACTAGTGAGTGGTTAGTAGGAAAGATTAAGCTTTGAGTCAAAGCTCATTTGAGAAGGGTTCTCAACACCAAGGATTAGGTTGTATTCTCTCTCTCTTCATGTTTTAATACAAATAAAGGTTTCTTTCCCATAATCATTTCTGTGTTTGATTATCATTATGTTTATTGTTGAATTCCTTGGTCATTGACTATATTATTACTTTGATCTGGTTTGTATTTTTGTTGTGTATTTTGCAGGACATCCGCATAGATCTAGACATATACAGACCAACCTTTACGTCCTGTGGAAGGTAAGAAGAGTATTTGATTCAAGAAGTTTATGCAATCTTAGGGAAAGTTCATTTATATTGTAACTTATTTGTTTTAGTACCGAGTCTTTCAGGCTAGGGAAATAACCTTTGTCTGCACAGGATGAGTATTTCCAGTAAAAAAATTGGCAACTCCACTCGGGAGCATAGATCAAAATTATTGGTTTTGTTTTTGAACTTGCCTTCATTTTCAATTTTAGTTTATACATCAAATATTCTCGTGAATTAATTAGATATGGCTTGAAATTGTTAAATATGCCTTCATCTACCTCTAATACTTCAGAAAATCACTTTTTTATGTTGATTGGATCCACTAACTAAGATTTAACATATTTATTTTTCACCTCTGTGTGTGATTTCAAAGTCTTCATTGGCCACCACACCTGGGTAGTGTAAAAAGAGTGGCCACCGCACCTTAGATTAAGGAAGAAAGCGGTGCCACCGCACATATTCAATAGAAAAAGAGTAGTGGTACCGCTCTATTACTATGGATAAATCATGGTGCTCAGATAGTAACGCTCTGTATTCGCGTGTTAGCCAGTGGTTCTAGATAGGTTTTTAATCCCTGATTGATTATTGAGATATTGCATTCACATTTTGGTTTCTCAGTATTCTTTCCCTTTGTTACTGCTAATTGAAATCATTAGTCAAGATATGGAATGTGTTGTTAGGCTTGATTTGTTCATAAAATTTCAAGAGTTAGTCTTGGTTTGGCCTTTGAGGCTTCTTGGTTCTTTTTGGTTTTGGTTTGAAAGAAGAAGTTATTTTTGAAAATTAATCATATATTCAAATATCTGACTGTTGTTTATCAACTGGAAAGGAAAGTATTCTTACTTTTTTCTCTTCATGGATTGTTAAAATATTTTTTTTGTACTTATTATTGAAAAATTGAGAGAAAATTGACCATAGATTTAATCACAGGAATCAACTATTCATCACTTGATTAGTCTCATCGGCTTTCAAGTATCCATGTTCCGATTGCTTTCTATATGTTTTCTTCTTGGAAAAAATAACAAATAGTTTGCTTTTGAATATTTTTTCATTTTCATAAATTGAAAGAGTTTGGTGTGTTAAGTAGTGATTGTGTATTTCTTTTTGAAAGAGATCTAGTTATTTTCCTTTTCAAAATTTGCATTAGAAAGTCTTTGTGTTCTTGCATTAGGAGTGAAGATATTGTTCAATATTATTTGGCTTGGTATTTATTTATTTTCTAGAAATGAGAATTGAACCTCTATCCCTTCCCTAAGTAGGGCATATTATCTGGAAAGTTGAAAGTGAAAAATTTGCATGAGCATATTGCATGGTTTTAAATTTCTGTACTCACCTCAGGCATTCACCTAAGCATAAAAGATAAAATCAAGCGCTAATTCAAGTTAAAGTTTTTAGTAATTTGACTGATAATATAGAGTCGTGTGATTGCGTCTTAAAACGTAGGAGCTGTCATTATTTTCTTGCACTGAATCCCGGGGATCGTATGGTTCTTCCACATATTGCTGGTATATCGAATGACCTTTCACATACCCTTGAGGTATATCGAAAGGTACTTCATGTGCCCATTGGTATTTAGGAAGTCCCCTTTTGAACGATTGTGCATTAGACAACACTACTACGGATTTGAGCTCCCACATACCTTGTGTATATCGGGAGACCTCTCTAGGAAACCTAGACTAAATCAGAAGATCCTTTTGGTTGTCATGTTGGAGAAAAACACTAAGAACAAAACTCAAGGAGATACTATGCATGTACCATCCAGGTGGTTGGGTATTCAGGAAAGGGTATGGTCCCAATCCTCCTTGTTGTGTTTTACTGCTGGACCCTGTGATATATCACGAGTTGCGACAACTTAACAATCCTAGAGTGGAACCATATTTCATCATCCCCTCCTATCACTTAAGTTTGCTTGTGACCTTAGATTATGTAGGTTTTCTTATGTGTGATATCTTCCTTTTATAAAACCTTAGAGTATGAGCTTTCAGCTAGCATCATGGCTGAGTTACCTGGGAGATGATCTCGCTGGTTGTAAGGTTTTCCACCTAACTTTCCTCCCATTGTAAAAGGGATGGAAAGAGAAACCAAGGACCAACTGACTATGACTGATTCCCATATAGAAGGAATTTCAATTACTAAATCTGGGGAAGAGATTTCTTCCTTTGAAAATCTATCCACTCTTGTGATAGTTCCACAAAATTCTACAGAAGATACAACCTTTCGTTTTCAAAATGAGGGTCAAACTGGTGCACGTGATTGGGTCTTTACCCACCCATTAGATGACACCATGGATTTGGAATTTGGTCCAAGCGCTCCTTTATGGGAAACTTATTTGGGACAAGCTATCTCTCAATACAAAACTATCAATTTACCTTATATTACCCCCCCACGAGAGAATAGACTTTCCAAGACCGAGGAAATCCTTGGACTACTTCAGTGAACCCTTGATTATTTGTGTAGAATGGGGGACAACATAAGGAGGAGGAATCTTTCTCATCTACCCCACTATTCAGAGTTATCCTTCCTGACATACCATGCTCTTTCATCATTTATGGATCCTAACTCAAGGTCATTGGTTCAAAATGTAGTTGCTTATGATCTGGGTCAAACCTCCATCCCTACCCCACCACCTTGGAATCCGCCATATGTTTCTAATTCTCACATACCTTCCACCACTGGGGGGAGACCCCCATCCCAAGTTGTTGTGTCAACAAGGGGAACCATTTCTAGTATGGGGAAAAATATTCCTATAGGACAACTGACAGTTAATGTACCTACCATGAATACCAACATGGTTATCCCCTCTTATGGCATTGGACAACCTGTCATGTCCCCACCCGTCCACTAGAGAGAGAGTGCATCCATAACTGCTCACTCTGATTGATGTGGGAGCATCCAAATTGAAGTTCATTGAATTCTGTATGTAATATGATGGATTCCCGATTTTTTCAAAAATCTTTAGAGGCATGAATTCATCTTGCGTTCACTCTATTCAAGTCTATGTATAAATTCTCCAACTTCCCAACATTAGAGAAATTGATCCTGTCAGTGATCAATTTGACAATATATGAAGAAATATCTCAGAGGAGATCGAATGACAGAGAAAAATCGTGATGAAAATCGACGGTCACAATCTGTTCCACATCTGGAAACAGATCAACGGTTGAGAACCAACCCACAAGAATCAATGATGCAGAAATCTTGAGTTTGTAGAGTCGGGGAAAATGGAAATTGGTATCCCACATTCCGCATCCTACATATCGCATGTGGAATAGACCGTTGTGGAAAGGAAAGTTGCAGAAATAGAGATCCGTGAAGTCGCATCCCGTAAGTTGCAGAAGGAAATCTGTGGCGAATTGAATTTACAAAAGGACGTTTCTGCATCCCGCATCTTGCAAGTTGCGGAAAGGAGAGTTGTGGAAGGAAATTCAACCTATTAACAGGAGTCTTGGAGAGATCTATTCATTCAGGCCATCACCAATCTGAAAATATAAGCCCCATAATGTAATTTAAAAATACGTTGAACATAAAAATATTTACAGGTGCATAATGCAATCTACATCGGAAGTAATACATTTTATTCAACACATACATGCTATTCATAATCATAAAACAAGAAACATTCATCTTGTTCAAGAAGTTAACATGTTCATGATCATTTACAAGAAAATACAATTGCAGAGTTAAACATAGACAATAATACTTATCTTGAAAGATGCTTGTCCTGCAACCAGCTATGTCGCTGCAACGTTCCACCCAACCATAGGCCATTGTGCTCCTTACTCTCTCAGTATCACTGCCACCCCCGAGCTGGGCATGATTTCCATATTGAATTAGGGGACATAGACTTACACACAATAAGGCCAAATGCCCATAGTCAAGCCAATAACCACATCCACATAGAGTCATCCCACTAACAGATGCATTCTTGGACTTACTTAGCTAAGCCAACACAGGGATGCACTAAAAAGAAAAATGCAAGTTCTAGCTATGAATAAAAAAAAATCATCGAAGCCAAAACAACAATGGAAATCGGGGAACAACAACCCTATGACCGAAATCGACTTCCCAGAACGTTCAATAGCTTCACATGGGTGAAGACGACTCAACAACCACTCCAAAATCATGGTTTCCTCTTCAATCCATTAGACATTTCCAGAAACGATTCTCCAGCCATGGGAGAATGAAAAACAAATGCAAAAATCTTGTAGGAGAAAAATAGAGGATGGAATACTGAGAGGAAGAACAATCTAGAACAAAACACGGTTCTGCAAGCAGGACGAATGCACAACATGCATGAACATAATGGAATAGATAATGATAAGAATGGACCACAATGTTTCGGTGAGAGCCAGATGATGGACTGGGAATGCACAATGAGGAATACAAACTGAAAATGTGAAGGACAAAAACTTAGGACGGTTCAGCTTCCTGAGAGCTCCACGTGAATGAAGGATGGATAAAAAAATGTCCCTCCCCAACTCCCCAAAATGTGAGGGAAGATGAAAACATGAATCCATGAGGGAATGGGCATACGTTTTTGGGTGTTTTATTTCGACACATGGCTTTTCCTCAATGGATTAAGGGTTTAACATCCCCCCCGCCTTATCCTTAGGAAATCATTCCCCCATCTCATTATTTGTTGCATTGACATATCTGGTTGTGGGTTTTTAATTAAATTGCATATTTAAATGATGTCCAAAATTACATTGTGCCATTGGCTAGCACAATGACTATCGACATCGATTTTAATTATCGAAACGTAGAATACTAAATCCATGGCGGGGGCTTTGCCTTGATCTCCACACCATGATTTATTAATTTTATTTACATCATATACATTTAATGCAAACGGGGTCAAAATCATGGTGTTACAATGCCCCCCCCCCCCCTTCNTGTATGGATTTCTCCATATCCCATTTAGCCTCATCGGGATTGTGGTGCTCATTCTACATTTTCACTTGTCCAATTGTATGATCTAGAACTCCTCCTTGGTCCCACTACGCAGTTGTATTGCACACAGACTCCTCCAAATCCTTGATTTCATGCATCATTACACACCATTGAACCTCCTTTCGGTCTTGGAGAGTCCTTCTCCACAGCTTGGAATATTTCCAATTTCTTTAGAAACCAACAATACCTATGCTCAGGCCCCAAGCAATGAGTCAATTCCCATGTTAGAATTCACAATATTTTCCAAAAATCATAGATGAATTACATGCACATGTATATTGACATAAAATCAACAAGAATTTTCCAAGTGAACCAAATACTTATCTGTATGAGTATCTCCTTTTTGCTCCATAGGTGTCTGACTGGCTTAATACAACCATGGCACTCACAACCCTGCCCCATCCCACACTTGGGTGTGCATTAAAGGGTAGCCAAATTTTTGCGAGCCTTAGATTACCTAAAAATATATTTCAACTGAGATCTGACAGTTCTTCTTCAGAGCCTAAAGATCCCTCTAGGTTCTCACCAAGATCGGTGCCCCCTTTTTGGACACCACAACAAATTAATTCACATGTCAGATTAATTACTATAAGGTGCAATTTATAATAAGATTTTCAAAACCATGGCTACATCATATGCTCCAATATGTATTTACGGAAAATCATCAACAACAAAAGTTCAATAAATAAACCAAATACTTATCTGTATGACATATCTCAGTCGAGGTATGGTATCCCTGCTTTAGAGCCCAACACCTCTCTGGGTTCTTAATGGAAGCTCTGATTAAGGCTCAACACTTCCTCCCAGTGCTTACCAATGCTCCGACATTATATGTGTAGCATCTCTTAACCTAGATCTTGTTATCCCCGCTTTAGAGCCTAACACCTATTCCAAGTGCTCGCCAAGCTCAGGCACTTCATTTCTAGACAGTAAAATGAATCAACTAACTTGTTAGATTTATCTCTATAATATGAAACCTTTAACAAGATTTTCCAAAATCAGGACCGCATCATATGCATAAGTATAATTATAGAAAATCAACAAGGATTTTCCAAGTAATCAAATACTTATCTGCGTATAATCTCTCAACCGAGATCTAGTCAACCCCACTTCAGAGCCTAACACCTCCTCCAAGTGCTTAATTACAGCTGTGGCTTAAGGTCCCAACACCTCTTCCAAGTGCTTACCAATGCTCAGGCGCTTCTTTTCCAGACATCATAATACCTAGGGGTTATTCTCTTCACGAATGCCCCACTCTCATGACAGTCCCCTTACAGCGTGAATGTGTGCAAAAAAAATTCTAACCAGATGTATTACACCCTGGGCATCCCCAGTGATGCATACCGGTGCGTATCTGGAAGGGGGGGAGAAGATATGTACCCAAGTACATCCTTCCAAAGGAGCCATCTTTCTCAAACAAATCCTCCCAAGAAGCTATGTACTCCAAGGGTAGGCCACCATCATCTCACTTGTGTTACATATAAGTATGTAGTTCTGATGTCATCATAAAAAAAAATTCAACCATAGGTGTTCAAACCTATTCCAAACACATCCCTCCAAGAAGCTATGTATCCAAGTACATCCTTCCAAGGATCCATGTACAACCAGTACATATTTTCATCATCTCACCTGCATTACATATAAGCATGCAGTTCATATGAGATGTCAGCATAAAAATTTCAATCATAGATTTTCAAATCTATTTCATGCATGGATAAGTTTCCCATTATCAAATGATCAATAACATTGATAGTCAAATCAAAATTTGAATTCACAATTTTGCTTCCCACAGAAAATCATATTTTTGTAACCATGAGATCACCCTCATACTGTTTGGATTTTGCAAGTGGGGAGTACTCATCCCTGACTTACACATGCTTCCCAAAACCTGGACATTCACATACAGCATGTCATCTTGACACCTTTTTAGATAATCCAAACAGTCAATAATTTTTAATTAACAATCATCAACAACATTTAAAATATGAAGTTCAAAATCTATTCTGTTCAAAAGTTATATTTCAATCATGATATCCTTCTCATAGCACATGGCAGTTTCCTGCCTTGGTTTCAGTGGGTACAACTAGACTGCTCTGCTCAGGTCATTCTACCTATATTCTTCAGGAAGGGTCATTTCCTCATGGAGCTACAAGTTCACATGCAGGCTTCCTCAGCTTATATATAGACTCAACTTTACATATAGAATATCCTTCAGTGAACCTCCTGCAGCATCCTGAAAGTTCCACAAAATATCTTAGATCTATTAACTTTCTTGGATCAGGACAACTCATCATGGCCTCAATATTTTTAGGGTCTACAGATATTCCTTTATTTGAGATAATGTGACCCAAATAATGAATTCTATCTTTGTAGAAGTCATAGTTTCTCAACTTTGCATACAGTTGATGCTTACTGAGAAATTTCAAAGTCATCCTCAATTGTTCCACATGTTTTTCCTCATCCTTGGAATAAGTACGAATGTCATCAAGGAGGAAAAGAACTAACCTATATAGAAACTTACTACAAACATTATTCATGAGGCACATGAATGTAGCTGGTGCATTTGTGAAACCAAATGGTACTACTATCAACTCATAAGATGCATACCTTGCTCTGAAGGTTGTCTTATGAACATCTTCATCCCTAATCCTTACCTGACGATAAACAAACCCCAAGTAAATCTTGGAAAACACATTTGGTCCTCTCATTTGATCAAAGAGGTCATCCATCCTAGGAAAAGGATACTTGTTGTTCACAATGACTTTTTTCAACTATCTGTAACCAACACACAACCAGAGTATATCATCTTTCTCCTTCTCAAACCAAACTGGTTCTCCCCACAGGAACACACTTGGCCTGATATGCTTCTTTTCCCACAATTATTGTAGTTGCATTTTCATCTCTAGGATTTATGGTATTCTCATCCTACAAGATGTCTGGGACACTGGTGCTGCTCTTGGCACAAGCTCAAAGGTAAAATTAATGTCACTCTTTGGAGGAAGCCTTGGAATTTCATTAGTAAGAACATTCCTGAATTCTTGTAGCATATGAAATCCCTTTAACCTATGAGTATTGTACTCTATTTCCTCCAGAACATGAGCTACATACACTCTGCATCCCTTCCCATAGAACTTCTTTAGGTGCATTGCTGAATAATTCCTTCCAGATATCACTTTTGGAAATCCTTTCACAACCCTAGGGTTGCGTTCTTCATCCAAGCACTCAAAAGTCTTGTTGTAACAATCAAGCTTTTCTCTATGTGCTTCCAACCAGTCCATTCCAATAAGGACATCATATGATCTAAGTGGTAGAACATTTAGATCTGCACATGTGACTAACCTATCCATGACCAATGGACATTTCATTACCACCTCACTGACCTTCTTCTTGATTCTAGTGGCTAGTTGGACTAACCATGATCTTCTATGCTTTGATTTCTTCAAAGTGCACATCTCAACAAATCCAGGGGTGATATAGCTGTGAGTTGATCCAGGGTCAATCAAAACATAAACAGTCCATTCAACAATATCACCCTCAACTTCTACCATAATTGATTTATGACCTTCTTGGTGGTATTCTAACACTACACAAATTTTAGGAATGATCCTTGCTTCATGACCCATATTTTCAGCTTCTTGGGTGCTAGGGACTTGACCCTCATTCCTATTCTCAAGTGGACAATTCTTGCATAGATGGGGTCCTTCACATCCCCAACATTTGAGTGATTCCTTTATCTTTTCCCTCATCACTCTGGCCGGCTCAATCACAACTTGTGATGGCTACCTTTGCTGCATCAGGAGGTGAGAAGGTTTAAAACCTTTATTCCTTGGGTTATGCTTCTTATTCTTCTCATGGTAATTTTTCCTACTCCCTTCTATATATGTTAAGTGATGCCTAGAGTTTAGCTGCCTTTGGAGATCTGCCAAACTCTGTGGCATGGTTGTATTCAACTGGTTTTTCTCTACCAAAGCCTTGACCAAACTTTTATTTTTTTCTTTGCAATCCTACAACTCTTCCCTTAGGAAGGCTTATGGTAGCTGCAACATCTGGGAAACTCTCTCATTCCCTTCTCCCAATAGCTTCAATTCCATGACCTTGGATATTGTAAGCTGGCCTTACATACCCTTCCCCATGTGGACAAATCCAGTGCAAATTAAGTTCTCCACATCTCCAACATTGGAGTGTCTTCCTTCCCTCTTGTGGGTCTCTTTGCTTCCCCCCCATAGCATATTTCCTGTGTAAATAAGGATCCTATGCATCATCCATGCTGTTAATTTTCTTGGCATTGATCTTCTTTGAACTCCTTGGTTAGACTAAGATCAATTCTTCAATCTGCATTATGACTTTGCAAAATGTGTTAAAAACATCATTTTTTAGTCAATCTCAGAAATTCAAACAATTACTTACCAAATGCTTATTGCAGGCATGAATAGTCAAGATCGTAGTAGAATTCAGATCACGGTCATAGAAAATTTCATTGGGTTGGCTAATTTTAGAAATTATTCTAAATAACTCTCTTTCTTGCTGTAGTTTTCTTTCTGCAACCAATTTCCTTGGCACATTTATACCAATGCTGCAACCAGCAACTCTGTCAAATCATAACCTGGGTGTTATTTACCATTTTTATCTATTAAACTTGGCCCATTTAGGCCCAATGTTGTACAATAGCTCAACCACACTGTCATGTCCCCACCCGTCCAATAGAGAGAGCGTGACCATAACTTCTCACTCTAATTGATGCGGGAGCATCCAGCTCGAAGTTCATTGAATTTTGTATGTAATTTGATGGATTCCAAATTTTTTCAAAAATCTATAGAGGCATGAATTCATCTTGTGTTCACTCTATTCAAGTCCTCATATAAATTGTCCAACTTCCCAACAATAGTGAAATTGATCCTGTCAGTGATCAATTCGACGATCTATGAACAAAGATCTCAGAGGAGATAGAACAATGGAGAAAAATCGTGATGAAAATCGACGGTCACAATTTGTTCTGCATCTGGAAATAGATCAATGGTTGAGAACCAACTCGCAAGAATTGACGATGCAGAAAGCTTGAGTTTTCGGATTCGGGGAAAATGGAAATTGGGATACCGCATCCCACATGAGGAATAGATCGTTCCAGAAAGGAAAGTTGCATAAATAGAGATCTGCGAAGCCGCATCCCACATCCCGCAAGTTGCGGAAAGGAGAGTTATGGAAGGAAATCTACGAGGAACTGAATTTACAGAAGGACATTTCCGCATCTCGCAAGTTGTGGAAAGGAGAGTTGTAGAAGGAAATTCGACCTGTTAACAGAAGTCTTAGGCAGATCTGGTCATTCAGGCCATCACCAATCTGACAATCTAAGCCCCATAACGTAATTTAAGAATGCATTGAACATAAAAATATTTACAGGTGCATAATGCAATCTACAGCAGAAGAAATACATTTTACTCAACAAATACATGTTGTTCATACTCATAAAACAAGCAACATTCATCTTGTTCAAGCAGTTAACATGTTCATTTACAAGAAAACACAATTGCAAAGTTAAACATAGACAAGAATACTTATCTTGAAAGAAGCTTGTCCCACAACTAGCTATGTCGCTGCAATGTTCCACCCAACCATAGGCTAGTGTGCTCCTTACTCTCTCAGCATCACCGCCACCCCCGAGCTGAGCATGATTTCCACAAGGAACTAGGGGACACAGACTTACACACAGCAAGGCCAAATGCCCACATTCAAGCCAATAACCACATCCAAACATAGTCATCTCACTAACAGATGGATTCTTAGACTTACTCAGCCAAAGCAACACAGGGATGCACTACACAACAAAGTGCAAGTTCTAGTATGAATCAAAAACATCATGGAAGCCAAAATGACAATGGAAATCGGGGAACAACAATGCTATGACCAAAAACTACTTCCCAGAATGTTCAATAGCTTCACGTGGGTGAAGGTGTCTCAGCAACCACTCCAAAATCGTGGTTCCCTCTTCAATCCGCTAGACATTTCCAGAAACGATTCTCTAGCCATGGGATAATGAAAAATGAATGCAAAAATCGTGCAAGAGAAAAATAGAGGATGGAGGACTGAGAGGAAGAACAATCCAGAACAAAACACGGTTTTGCAAGTAGGACGAATGCACATGCACATGAACAGAATGGAATAAAGAATGATTAGAATGGACCACAACATTCGGTTAGACCCAGATGATGGACTGGGCATGCATAATGAGGAATAAAAACTAAAAATGTGAAGGATAAAAACTCAATACGATTCAGCTGCTTGAGAGCTCCACGTGAATGAAGGATGAATAAAAAAACGTCCACCCCCAGCTTCCCAAAACATGAGGGAATATGAAAACATGAAATCATGAGGGAATGGGCATACATTTTTGGGTGTTTTATTTTGACACATGGATTTTCCCCAATGGCTCAAGGGTTTAACATTCCCCCTCTTATCCTTAGGAAATCATGCCCCCATCTCATTATTTGTTGCATTGACATAGCTAGTTGTGGGTTTTCAATTAAATTTCATATTTACATGATGTCCAAAATTATAATGTTCCATTAGCTAGCATGATGAACATCGACATCGATTTTGATTGTTGAAACGTAGAATACTAAATCCATGGTGGGGACTTTTCCTTGAGATCCACACCATGATTTATTAACACTATTTACATCATATACATTTAATGCAAATGAGGTCAAAACTGAGGTGTTATACAACCCTTATGGGTTCATCCTACCTTTATTCCACCTTCATGGTGTTATACTTATTTGAGAAATCAACCTCTTGTAGTCAATCAGAATTGTCAACCTACAACATTAGGATTTATTTATCTTGAAACGCCTTACCCGGGAATATGTATACCCCATGGGGTCAACCTAATTGGTCAAATGTCCTCGCACCATGAGGACCACCTTTCAATAATGCTGGATGTTATGGAGGTCCACCTTATGGAGGTACACCACCTGGAGGTCCTCCTTTTGGAGGTCCACCCTCTGGAGTTCCACCTTCTGGAGGTCCTCCACCTAGAGTTCCACCTTATGGAGTTCCACCACCTAGAGGTCCACATTCTAGAGGTCCACCTTTCGAAGGTCCACTTCCTAGAGGAGTCTCTCCACTTGGGGGCCACCACCTAGAGGCCCACCTTCTCGAGGTACACCTCCCCCTGAAGGACCCTCGAGAGGATCATTTGTGAATCAACCACCCAACCAATCGGTGGTGGGAACATCATCAACACATGTTTATCAATTGACTTACGGTCCTACTGGTCAACAATGCCTTATCATTATTACCAATACCCACAACCCAGCTGAAAATTCCCATTTTTGGCTACTTTGGACTTTCCAGACTTGTCCAAATTGATTAATGGTCCCATCCAACATGCCCCTTTTTGGCCTCCAATTCTAGTCAAATTACCATCAGACATTCTGAAGTTTTATGGGAAACAAGATGAAGACCCAAAAAAACATGTGATGACCTTCCATATAAGGTGTTCTTCAAACTCCTTGATGGATGAATTCATTCATTTGAGACTCTTCTAAAGAAATTTGAATGGAGTGACTGCTAAGTGGTATAATGAACTGCTAAAGCACTCGTTTGTGGACTTTATTTCATTGGAAATTGTTTTTCTTACCCATTTCCAGCTACCCATTTGTTATGAAATTGGTACATATCCTTTGACCTCTCTTTTACATAATACTTCCACTCATATATCTGATCACATTCATGAGTGGAAGAGACATATAAGGTCTATAAAATATCCTATTCTGGATCAAATGTTATATGACTGGTTTACTAAATCCTTGTTGCCTCCTATTGCCCGAGATGTGTTTATGGGCGGTGCTGTTACAGAGGAGCAAGTTATTAGCTGGGCTCAATATTTGGACTTAGTTTATTATTAGTCCAGAACCTTATATGATTTGATACCTCATTCTCCTTATCCTAGTACCGATCCCACCAAGCCACCTACTTAAACTCCTATGGATGGTGTAGTAGGTTCAATCCAACCTACATCCACAATGAAACCTACCAAGTAGTAGAGTCCTTCTACTACTAATTATTCTACTCCTATTGTTTCCGTTGAGGTGAATGCCATCCAATCTTCGCAAACACCCAGTAATAAGGAAAAGGGTAAAGGTAAAAATAAAAAATTTGGGAACTAGCAGGAGAATCCTAAGACCACAACTCCAGAGAATAAGTCCAAACCCAAATGGAAATATAAGTACCCATGCATGTTGTGTGGAGGTGATCACTTCAGGAAAGAGTGTCCTCGACATGAAGAGGTTAGTAATTTTTTGAAAAGTAATCCCACACCGACAGTGTTAACTTACCCTTTCCCATCTGTCAATGCCTCGAAAATCCAAGGTACCGACAGTAGGGATTCCCCTCAATAACCGTTCCCAATTAGATCATTTATCTTTTGGAATGGGAATCCATCTGGTTATCGGCCCGACGACCGTAGAATTAAAAGAATGTTTTAAATCTATTTTATTGGTTGTGGCTCGGTCCACCGTTTATAGGAATTTATATTTAGGGATGAAATGCAAGTGCCTAAACTAAATGCAAGTGACTAGTGGGTAAGAGCCTCACTAGATATGTGTAGGTTCTTGCCTCCCGCCTTACTACTCTTGCCCCACAATCACTTCTACAAAAGCAAAGACACAACTAATCTATTCTAAATTATTCTAACTATCCCAAGGGAGAAAAGTTTATATCAGAATGAGTAACATATTGTACTATTTGCATGTAGAATCCTATAGCTAGCTATTATATTCTTCATACATAAACACAACAGAAACATAACACAAAGATAGCTTTGTTAAGTTAAAACATCCTTTAATCATTTATTACACAAGATTCGTAATAGAAAATAAAACTATTCATAAACTACAGAAATAACTCAACAGGTTGGAATGATCTCAGTCATGTAGCAAGCTAAAACATAAATAGTTCACATTCAACAATTCACATAATCCATCTTGAAACTCGTACAGTCCTTCCTACAACAAAATTTGGTTCTCTTTATTTATAAAAGAAGTAGTTCTCATACAAATAGCTTCAACATATGTTCGCTAGAAAAATTCCTCTTCTGATCTCTATTCTACCCCTATTTATGCAAATTACATCTCACTTTTCAGCTACCCTAGCCTCTTAGGCTTCCTTAGCTTTTTGATCACAAATATTTTTCTTCTAGTGTACCACTAGGAAAATTGGAATAAATATTAAATATTACATAAAGTTGCCACATGGAGATAAAACAAATTCTTATGTGAGCCCAACTGGTTTCTTAATAAAAACACTCCATGCATGAGCGTCCTCCTTGATGACTCGATAGTCTACTAGCTCCAACAAACGTGCACCCACTTCATGTTTGGATAGTTGGGATTCTATATCCTTGACTTTTTGTGTGGTCTGCAACAACAACTCCTCAAAGAGATGCTTATGAACTGAAGCTTGTATAACCCAAACTCCAATTGCTTCCTCACCAATGCTTTTGATCTTCTGAATGCTTTCCTTGTCTGTCTGCAGCTTGTCCTGGAGGTTCTTTAAATGTTGATCTTTTTCTGGGAAATCTTGGACTTGAGTTACTGCTGAAGCTTGGAATTTATTGTGATTTGAGAACATTTTTTTATAGAAATCATTACATTTTTCTCTACTTTTAACAATTTCTATGCTCAACCTTGCTACTACTCTACTGTTGAAATTCAATAATACCAATTCCATCTTCAACCCTCCTGTAGTATTTTGAGGCATGTTATCCGAAAAGGCTTGATTAGCTCCCATCCAAGTCAGCTAACTTGTCACAAGCTCTGCAAATTTTAATAACCTTTTTCTGAACTCTGATGAGTCATGTGCTATTTCCTTTAGTCTAGCCTCTATCTGTTTAATCTTATACATTTCCTCTACCAAATTTAAGTGAGCCTTACTTATTTCTCTCTGCAAAAAACATGCTTGATTACAGGATGGAGTTACATCAAGCCTTTTTTCATTTGCCACCTTGAGCTGCTCCTCTAGAAGGCTATTCCGAGTCTCTAGTTCTTCTTCTCTCTTATCGGTTGCAGCTTTCTGCTTTTCCAACTCTGAAACCTTCCTTTCAAGATCTTTGTTTTCTCCTTCAGTGATTGCAACTGACAATGTTAGTGCATCCTTGTCTGGTTCCTGCACTTGACATGCTTCCTTGAGTTTCTCAAACTCTGAGAGAATATCATCGTGTTTCCCTTTTAAATATTGTCCCTCTCCTCTTTCTTTTCTCAGATTTTCCTTCATTTGGGACATATTTTCTTGAAACTGCTCAGTATGCTCGACCAAGTTACAGACGTTAACTACGTTGGATTGGGATTTTTCTATGCCTACCATTGGGAGAAGTCGAGGGTCAGAATTTAGATTGGTATCCTTTTAAGTGTGGTGATAGACAATGAATTGTGCTTCGAACTTGTGTGACAATTATTTCAGAATCACCAAGAAATTTTAAATATTTTCCTTTGAATTCAATGGCCTTGTTCAATCCCTAGACTAGATCTTCATATTCTGCTTTTTTGTTAGTACAGTTGAACTCTAGTCTACAAGAGAGAAAATGTTTGTTCTTTTCCAGATCAATTAGGACACAAACTACTGCTGATCCCTCTTGAGTTTTGGAACCATCAAAATTAAACAACCAAAATTTATCTTCTAATTCTACAGGACTAGTGTTACTCTCTAAATTAGAAACTAAATTAACTATATTACAATCAATATTATCAGTCCATGAAAAATGAAGGAGCTTGGATTGTGTGTCTGATTCACTACCGTCTTCTTCTGCTTGACAGTTTCCAGGTTCAATTTCTATGAAATAGTTACCCAATACTGAATGTGAGAAATTCATAGGTTCAATTTTCCCTTCCAATTGTGTCACATTTTTCTTCATGTGTGGTGCCCTCATCACCTTGATCTAATTTCGACAGTTCTTATAAGGCATTCACAAGTGCGACTAGTCAGTTGCAAAGTACCCTTCAAATTTTGTAGACCATTCCTTGCTCAATATCAAACCATATGCTTCAGGTATATATACCACCATGATGTCTATAAAGTGGAAGACCCTTTCCTCTACAAGTAACCGAATCAGCACATTCTTCATCTCTCCTGCTACCTTGACTACTGATCTATCCAACTGAATGATCTTAGATGAATATGGTGTAGGTTGACCATTGATATTTCTACAAAATCAAAGAGGCATGACATTATAGGAAGCTCCGGAATCTACCAAACAATTATGCACATTATGGTTGAAAATCTCAAAATATAGTAAGAGAGACAAGGTTTGAGATTTAGACTTCCCCCCAATGCTAGCTTCATTGATCTCTTTATCTGATTGAATGCCATCCTGGGACCTATTGTGTTGTTGATCAAAAGCTTCCAGGAGCTTCTTTCTTTGTTGAGTTAAGTTACACATTTTAAATAAAGAAATATTTTCCTTTGTTTTCTTGATGTCTTCTATTATGTCATATCCCATATCACATACTATTGGACCCTTTTTATTGTTTTCTGCTTTATTTTCCACAATACTCACAGGATTACTTACTGCTGTAAATTTATCTTTTATGGCGGCCAAATCAGACTTAGGTGGTGTTTGGGTATTACTGCTGATCTTCTTCATACTTTCTTGTATCTTCCTAATCTTACAGAGTAATAAGTTTCCATCCATTATTGGTCCTTTGCTTCTACTGGTGACATTAACTACTGAAAAGTTGAATTTCTTCTATAGGTTCCTCTTCATCCAATACAAGTATGGGTGCACAATCCCATAATACCATCGTTTTTTCATGCCATTCTTCTGGTTCATTTTTTTTTCTTCTTTCACCTCAAGCTTTGTTATTTGAGCATCTAATATTTGGTTCATAACTAGAGCCATTGAATTAATCCAATGTGGACAACTTTTTCCAAAATGAGGTTCTTGATGAAAAGTGCAGAAATGATCCATTCCTACATTATTAAAATTTAAAATACGAGAACTATACACAGGGGGTTGGGATGTTCCACCTTCCTCTCTTTTCTTGAAATATGGTTTGAACTGTTTCTTGGATGAACTGGCTTCTTTATCCCTTTCTAAATTGACAATCTTGTTTGATAGCTTTTGTACCATTTACTTGAATGCTCCTACTTAGGTCTGGTTAACAACAAAGTTTTCTTTCTGCTCAAATTCCTTACATCTGGTTCCGTAGTGTGTTTGTTTATGCTTTCAAGTTCAACTTATACTTTATTTGCTTCTTCATAAGTTTCTACCAAAGAAGGTTTAACTGGCCTCTTAACAAACATTGCTATGTTGGTGCTAAGGGATGAAGTGTATTATTCTATTAAAGTTTCTTCGGTAGGTTTTATTGTAGCACTGAAATTATTTAAATGGGCAACAAACCTCTGATTAAAATCTTGCACCTTTTCTTTCTTGTCCATCCTTAGAGATAACAATTCTTTCATGAGAGTGGCAGTGGTTCATTGAATACCAAACTTGCCTTTAAAAATCCTTTCAAATGTATCCCATTTTGTTATCGAATTTGCTTATACACCAAAATACCAAGTGTTAAGTCATGAATTTGTTTTCTTCAGTCTTATATTTTGTTTGTGTTCTTTTAATCTTGCTCATTTTCTTACTTCTAGGAAATTTTGGTTTAGAGTTCAATTTTGAGTTTATGCCATTAAGTTTTCATTATTTTTGTTTTCTTATGTCCTGAAGGGTTCTATAGGGTATATTTTGATTAACAGTTTCATGAATAGCACTAAGATCAAGGTTTAACCATATAAACCTAATTTAAAGTTGAATTAGTGATCAAATAACACAAAATTTGATTTTTGAACTTTATTGTAGCGCAAGGGTAAAAATAATGCACTCGCATGCTACAGGAAAGTCGCAGGTGCTCAATTTATCACTTTTCATGCTGATTTCTTCAATGATTTTGTTCCTGGGGTGACTAATCACATCAATAAGCAGGTTTCATACGTGTCTCGTCAGGTTAATCATGCAAACAAGTGTTGGTTATGATGTGAGGGAGATCGTGGCAGTTAGAGGTAAATGCGTGGTAAATCATGATAGACAGTGGAATAAGGTGACATTGACGGGAAAGAAGTTCTTGAATTGTGCATTACGAAGCTGGTGGAGACGCTGGGGGAAGACACATTGCTAAAAAATTGGAAATTGGTAGTTGAAGGAAATTAGGGTTTCACAGCGTGACAGTTATAGGTGAGCTGGAGAGTTGAAGGCACCTGGAGCGTTCAATTAGTCTTTAAGCTAGTCCAGGAATCAACTTTTAACACCTACATCAAGCTTGGAATGAGGTACCTCGCGTGATATTGGTCATGGCCTGTTAAATTGGGGTTTTTTCTGTTAAGCCTTATAATGTCAAATTGTTAGAGGAAAACATAAATTCATGTATTCAACAAATTCCCAATGGTGATATATTAGTCCAAAAGGTCTAAATGAGCATCGTTTGATGTTAGTAAAGTTTAGAAACAACCCCGTTAAAGATATTTGGTGCTCTGTTTAACCTAAATTATTGAAACTTGGCACAAAACATTCCCTGAATTGATAATAGAATAGACTGTATAAAATCGAGGACAAGTAGCCTGTGAGAGTTCAAGGGAGAAATGACTTCCAAGACTGTGAAAACTTGAAGAAAATAGGCTGTGAAGTCACTAACAGGTTCTAAAAAATACACAGAAGATGAAGAGGAGTGGGAAGACTAACAGGGCCGAGCCCACTGAGCTAAATTGGATAGACAAATTTCCAAGATGTGCTGAACTCTTTGAGAATGTTGGATGGTTGAACTTCTTTAAAAATATTGATGGATATAATACTGAGGTCTCTCACAAATTTGCTCAGTGTTATAACAAAGATATAGTATCATTTGATACTTTGAAGTTCAAATTGACTACAGATTTGGTGGTTGAAGCAACAGGGGTCAAGAATGAAGGAGAAATTTGTTTCAAAAAAGTGCCATTTACTTTCAATGCCCAAAGGTATCTATTGCCTGGTATTGTTCCAGATTGGGGCAAGGGAGTGCCCATCCATAATTTCAGAGCTGAATGGGTAGAGCCTATCAAGGTTCTACAAAGCTACATTACATGTGAAGGAAGGTATGCCTTTGTCTTCAAGTATCATTTCAGGTTCCTTCAACACCTTAGTGGTGAATCAAGGATGAATCTGCCTTTCTTCCTGCTAAAGAGCTTGCAAAAAATGTCCAGCAGGATCAAAGAACACCAAGACCACACTAGTCACTCCATCTTTCACCATGGACTAATTAAAATTATTATTAACAGTGTTCTGCATAAAGAAGGAAAGACTTGGGAATATTTTCTCGTTTGGTCAGGGTTCCAAAACAGCCAAGAAGGATAGTCTACCAGAAAGCCAGCCGATAAGGAACAAACCCTAATCAGAAAACTAAGAAAAAAAGTGAAGGTTGAAGGTGAAGAATGTGTCAAAATAGAGGAGGTTGCAGAACCTTCAAAAGAAGATTGTGAATCCAAGCAGCATCCAGATGACAGTGAGAACCAAAATCTGTAGTTTATTCACAAGGAGACTCAACTTGATTAGAATGAAGAACCAGCAAAAAAATTCGTTGATGAAGAGATTATACTTACAGAGAAGGTTTCAGGAGATGAAGAAAATACTAAGGTCCAACAGCAAAGTCCAATTACAATCTTGTCTGAAGATGAAGCATACTTGTTGGAAGGGGATGAGTTGACTGTCAATGATAAGACTAGGGTTGGCACACAAAAGGAGTTCTACAGTCAGAAGGATAGGACAGCAATACCAAAGAAAAAGAAGATTAAAGTTAAGGAATTTTCCTCTGTCATTCATCAAGGAAAAAGTTTAAAAATGGTAGGAGAGCTTGCTCCAGGATGGAGACCCAAAACTAGACCCAAAAACAAATTGAGGCTAAACATGAAGAAATTATTAAACCCTAAGTTGAATACAGAAGGGATAACTATGATTGATACTTCTTCCTCTGATGAAAGCTGGAGTCTAGAAAGGGTGATAGCAAAGGGAAAAAATCATTGAAAACAGAAGAAGAATCTAGCCTCACTGAGACCAAATTATCTGCTGTGTTTTTGGAAATATGAGGTAAACTGTTGAAGGAACAACAAAAAGATGAAACAGAGGTTTCCTATTCAGAAAACAAGCTGTTGATTGATGAAAATGCTCCTGCTGAAACTGATAATCAAGAAAACCCAAGTTTTCATGATACTTCCACAGAGCTGCTGCCTGAGGATGAAGAAATCTTTAGAAAGCTTAACATTCCATGGCTTCCTAATGAATTGCAAAATACAACAGGAAGCAAGGCATTTGACTTAGAGAAAGAAAATATACAGAGAACTATCAAGCAGTATAAACATAAAGTAGAGTATATGCAAGAGACAAATGATGGTTTGATTATAGCTAATAGAAGACTCAGGGAAGACCTAGAAGAGGTGAATAATCACTACCAAGAACTAATTGCAGTCTCCAAAGAGGCCTTAAAAAGGAAAAGAAGTACAGAGGTACAATTTGTAGGATTAAAACAGTCTGTCAAAAACCTACAGCAATAGAATGGAGAGCTTACTAGAAGAATGACAGAGATGGAAGCAAAGAAGCAGAAAGCTAGGAGAAAGGCCCAAGCCTTAGAGGGGATAACTCTGTTAGCAGAAGCTGCTAAAGATCGACGAGAATTGTTATCAAAATCAGTTACTTGTTATATTTTGAAGAATATTTTATTTTTGTAATTACTATTTTAATAATACCCTATTGATGTGTAGGCTGAAAATCAGTTATGGTTTAGACTATAACTGAATTTTGAAAGATAGTATTTAGGAAGGTCACAAAGAGAAGAAGAGGTTCGACTTTTGGCTGGCTAGAGGAGGTGTCCTGACTTGTTGATAAGCTAAGTAATTGACTCTTATGTGTATTTGATGAACTGATTATGAAATATATGCTCCATTTTACCCTTCAGTATGTTCTTTGGATTCATTTCTATCTTGTTTAGCTACACAATTGGTAATTTCATTGTTGGTTTATAGTTTTTATGCTTGTAGTGCTTTCCTGTTGTGGATAAACTTCAATGTTATTTTCTATTGGATATATGGTTATTATATTATGCATCTCAGTTCTTATTTACTTGTGATTTAGTCCCTATTTGGGTTATGAATGTATTCCCTCTTGTCACCAAACTTCACAACCAAAAAACCTTTTAAAAACCCTAAAAACCTAGTTTTGTTTAATTGAATATTTGAGATTGTGTTGGCTTGTTTCTTTATAGTCTGGAAACAATTTATGGCACAAACATATTTGGCACCGTTGCCGGGGAACGAAGTTGAAAACATATTTTTCCCTGGGATACTTATCATTTCACTGGTTTTAATAGGTGAACTTAAACCAGCATATCTTTAAGACTACTTTTCACCAGTTTGTTACAGTGGCTACTAGGGGAATTGGAACTAGAAACATACCTATTTCACCATTGCAGTTGGGTGTTACAGACCCTAAATAGATATTGAAGATAGCAAGGAAGATTAGAAGGTCTCAGTAATTACCATCCCTATGTGACCTTGACCAGTTGGATGGTTAATCACCTTCATCTATGTTGAGAAAAGAAGAAGAAACTTCACCTTGGTTAAAGCCTATAATTTCTGACAGTAGTTTCCAAGTTTTCACCGATCCTCAATCTTTCAGAAAAGCTAAAACAGTCTCTCCTGGTAAGATACCTCTATTTCAGTTGAAAGTAGGTAAAAACCCCTTTCAGCCAAGTTCCATCCAAACCTCTCCATCACCAAAGTCAGTCATCCTTAAAATGGCAACCCAAAGTCAGCCTATAGACATGATGGACCGAATGGTTGCAGCCAGATATGCACCATAGGTTTTTCCTCATCCTTTAAATGCACTGCCTGGAGGTGACTATCAGAAATATTTTCCTAGGTTTAATGGACAGGGTGAAACTACAACTGAAGAACACTGGGAAGCTTTTCTTAGTTATGCTGATAACCAAAACATTGAAGCCAAGGATGTATGGATGAGAATGTTTGTGCAGAGCCTTGATGGAGATGTCAAGAAATGGTTTAGGGAGTTGCCTGCTAACTCTATCACTATCATTGAAGAGCTTTGTGATCTCTTCATGAGACAATGGGGTGACACCAAAGAACATACATACTACATAACTGAGTTTGGAGCCCTTAGGAGGAAAAATAATGAAACTATTGCAGACTTTTCAAGGAGATTTAACAAAATGTACAGCAGAATTCCTGCAGAAATAAAGCCTTCAGAAACATCTGCAAAACTTACATATGCAAATGCTTTCAACCATGAATTTTCATTACTACTAAGAGAAAGAAGGCATGTTTCTTTACTGAATATGTAGGATGCAGCATTGGAGGTAGAGTCTAACATATTGGCTTCCAATAGATTGAAGAAAGAAATTGCTCAGCAAATCTATGATAGGAAAGGAAAGAAAGAAGCAGCTTCTCATTCTATCGAAGGGAAAATTGATGAGATGGCCAAGTTGGTGAAGGTTTTGACTACAAAATTAAACAAATTAGAACTAGAGAAAAATTCCAGCAAGCCTGTTCAAGAAGGTGAAAGAAACCCTAACAATCAGAACCAATTTAGAAGACAATTTGCTCGACGTTTCATACCTAGAGAACGAAGGAATAATGAAATTCAGCGGGAAAGAAGAGAAACCGAGGACCAAAGAGTACCACCACCTCTTCAGAACAATGTTGCTGATGAAGAATAGGTTGATGATGAAGTGATATTTGAAGACACATATTAGGATATGAACCGTTTTGGAGAAAGTTTATCTGAGGGTTTTGTCACTGAGGAGGAGTTTCTAAATGCAGAATGCTATGATGCTGATATGTTCGAAACAGAGGATGATTTAGGTCTGAAAATGACTGGTGTAACTGCTGATGTCTATCAAAATGAACTCAAGAAGACTGTGAATCTGAGGTCAGGCTCAAAACAGGTAGTACAAAGCCCAAAGAATAAGGTATTTGTTCCTAATAAACAACAATCTGATCCTGTGTCAGAGAAACAACATATTCCAGAAAAACAAAAGAAGAACATGGAGGTTGTAGAGGAAAATAAAATTGTGCAGAATTTCATCCTAGAAAATGAATTAAGTAAGTTAAAGATTTCTGTGCCTTTAATTGAACTTATGAAAAATACTTCCTATAAAGAGACAGTCCTTAAGATGATTAATTCAGTAAACAATCAGCCTATTTCTGATACAGTGAATTTGCAAGAAGAAAATCCTAGGATTTTCATTGGATCAGCCTTGGCTGAAAAAACTGAGAATGAAGCAGGTGATTCACCTCCATTCTACATTACTCTGAAAGTTCATGAACAAATGATACATAATTGTTTGTTAGATTCGGGAGCACCACACAATTTAATGCCAAAGGCTGTTATGGAGGCTTTAGGTCTGAGTATCACCAAACCCTATCATGATCTGTATGCATTTGATTCATGAGCTGTGAAGTGTTTAGGGGTAATAAAGGACATGGTTGTCAGTTTGGCTCAATTACCCATGAAGAGTGTAATCATGGATGTAGTGGTAGCTGATATTACACCTAAATTTGGGTTGCTTCTCTCTAGATCTTGGGCAAAGAAGGTTGGTGGGACCTTACGAATGGATTTATCATATGCTACTATTCCTGTGTTTGGAGGAGAAAACAGAAGGCTGTACAGAGAGCTTCAGTTTTCCTATATTGTAACAAATGACAAGAACCCTACCAACCATCCTCTATATGTTGTTGATAAGGATCTGGGTACTTGCATGTTACATTTTAGTGATGATGAAAATACTGCTGGTTTGTTACAGGTTGAAAGGGAATAACCAGTAAAATGCAGCAGGGAATAGGAGGATGAGCTTTGGCAATTATACTTTGACGGATCCTCTTGCAAAGAAGGTGCTGGAGTAGGGGTTCTTCTTATATCCCCTGGAGGTGAAACAGTAAAGATGATGTATAGATTAGAGTTCATTACTACAAACAATACTGCCGAATATGAAGCTTTACTGTTAGGATTGAAGGCTGCAAAAGATTTGGGCATTCAGCAGATTTCTTCATTTGGCAACTCCGAATTAGTTGTTTAGCAGGTGAAGAATAATTATCAGGTGA
The DNA here is from genome assembly GCA_001517045.1 of Pseudotsuga menziesii. Classification (NCBI taxonomy): domain Eukaryota; kingdom Viridiplantae; phylum Streptophyta; class Pinopsida; order Pinales; family Pinaceae; genus Pseudotsuga; species Pseudotsuga menziesii. The sequence goes on from LPNX010164606.1 coordinate 251,432, forward strand.
AACAGGATTTGCTGAAAGTCTATCGAAATGAGGTATGGGACATGATTGAAAATTATTTCTTAGCCTTTAACATTACCTATATTCCAAGAGACCATAATCAGACTGCAGATTCATTGGCCTTGGCTGCTACACACTTTAGAATCCCCAAGACTACACAGTTGAGGTATCCCATTGAAGTTAGGTACAGACCATCTGTACCTGATAATGTAAAGCAGTGGAGAGTGTTTGAAGATGACATTGAAATTAAAATGTTTTTAGAGCTTACACATGAGTTTTCTAATTCCCTGATAGATCAAGAGGAAGATGAAGGGGATGGAGAAGTGGAAGAGATTGTTGAAAATGAAATAGCTGGACACAAAATAATTGAATTAAAAAGTAATTTCATCCCAAAAGGTTTGGTACCTTTAGAAAGGATATTTTCAAAAAGATGATACACTCTTAAAACCTGTTGTACAGTCCTCAGAAGAGAATGTGGAGGATTGTAACATTGGCTCTGCAGAACAGCCTAGAATGGTAAAAATTTCTAAAGCACTTACAGCTGAACAAAGAAACAGGTACATAAAATTGTTAAAGGAACATGTTGATATTTTTGCATGGTCTTATGAGGAATTGAGAACCTATGACACTGGAATTATACAACATAAAGTCCCTTTAAAACCGAATGTTAAACCTTTTCGTCAGAAATTAAGGAGGATTAATCCAACCTTGTTTCCTGTTATTGAAAAAGAAGTGAAGAAGTTATTGGATGCCAAGATCATAGTGCCCCTCAGGTACTCTTCATGGGTGGCTAATCTAGTTCCTGTTAGGAAAAAGAATGGAGAAATCAGGTTGTGTGTTGACTTTAGAAATTTGAACAGATCTTCACTAAAGGATAATTATCGTCTGCCTAAAATTGAGCAAATATTGCAGAAAGTGGTCAGGGCATAGAGGATCTCAATGATTGATGGTTTCTCAGGATACAATCAGATTTCTATGCATCTTGATGATAAGGAGAAGATAGCTTTTACCACTCCTTGGGGGACTTTCATGTATGATAAGATGCCTTTTGGTCTAATGAACGCTAGAGCCACTTTTCAGAGGGCTATGGATATAGATTTTGTCGGAGAAAAGGATAAGTTTGTGGTAATCTACTTAGATGATATTACTATTTTTTCACAATCAGATGATGAACATATAAAGCATTTGAAGCAGACTTTCTCAAAATGTAGGAAATTTGTCTTGTCCTTGAATCCAAAGAAGTCACACTTTGCTGTACAGGAAGGCAAATTACTGGGTCATTTAGTTTCTGCTAATGGTATAAGGATTGACCCTGAAAGGGTGAAAGCAATATTGAAGATAATTCTACCAAGAAGTAAAAAGGATGTCCAATCTTTCATTGGTAAAATCAACTTTCTGTGTTGGTTTATACCAAACTTTGCTGAGATTATCAAGCAGATTACAGCCATGCTAAAAAAGGATCAGGAAGTCAAGTGTACCACTGAAGCAAAGAATGCATTTGAAAAAATCAAAATAGCTCTTACTGAAGCTCCTGTATTAGTAAGTCCAGATTTTACCAGAGAATTTCTAACATTTTCATTTGCATCAGAGGATACACTAGCAGCTGTTTTGTTGCAGAAGAATAAGGAGGGTTTGGAACAGCCTATTGCATTCTTCAGCAAAACTCTAAGAGATTCTAAATTGAAATACAGTATCTTAGAGAAACAGGCCTATGCTTTGGTAAAAGCTTTAAAGTTTTTCAGAATCTATGTTTTGCATTCTAAAGTTATTTCATATGTGCCTAATGCTGTTGTAAAAGATGTTTTGACACAGCCTGATAGTGAGGGGAAAAGAGGCAGGTGGATTGCTAAAATCATGGAGTATGATGTAGATATCAGACCAGCCAAACTAGTCAAGGGACAAGGTTTAGCCAAGCTGCTGGCTGAATAAAATTGCCAAGCTTTGGGATTATATGTGATGGTTGAAGAGCTAGCTCAGAAAGAAGATCAAGCAATGTTAGAAAAAGAAGAGATTATGGATTATTATTCAGCATCCACATGGTACGCAGACATTGTGTATTTTCTGCTGTATTTGCAATGTCCTGAGCATTTAGATAGGAAAGCTGCTAGATATTTGAAGCTAAAAACTACTGAGTATTGTTTAGTAGAAAAGCAGTTATTCTGGAAGGACCCAGGCGGTATTCTACTCAGATGCTTGGATAAATCTGAAATTGAAGGAGTGATTTCTGAATCTCATGAGGGTGCTTGTGGAGGTCACAAGTACTGGAAGGAAACAACATACAAGATTTTAAGAGCTGGGTACTATTGGCCTTCTTTGTTTGCAGATGTATATCAGTAGGTAAGAGCCTGTATCCCTTGTCAGAAGTTTGCTGGCAAACAAAAATTGTTGTCATTGCCCCTAAAACCTATTGCAGTAAGTGCTCCTTTCCAACAATGGGGTCTGGACTTTATAGGGGAGATAAGTCCATCTTCCTCAGGACAACACAGGTGGATTCTGACTGCAACAGAATTCTTTACCAAATGGGTGGAAGCTATCCCTACTAGGAATGCCACAGACAAAGTGATTATGGAGTTTATTGAAGAAAATATCCTTAGTAGGTTTGGGTGTCCTCAGAAAATAGTAACAGATAATGCAAAGGCTTTCGAGTCCAAGGCAATGGAAGAATTTTGTGAAAAGAATGGTATCTTGCTGAAACATTCAATTCCTTACTATCCCCAAGGTAATGGTTTAGCTGAGTCCTCAAATAAAAACATCATTCAGAGTATCAAAAAGTTACTTAAGCATAAAAAGAGATCATGGGATTCTATGCTAAAATATGCATTATGGGATGATAGAATAACAGTCAAACAAGCAATTGGAACTTCTCCTTTCCAATTAGTGTATGGAACAGATGCAGTTTTTCCTGTTCAGTTGGGTATCCCAGTGATGAATTTTCTTCAGAATTGTCAGGAAGAACCAAACGATATGCAGAGAAGGATTTATGAGATGATAGAGTTGCAGCAGAACAGGGAAAAAGTGGAAGAAAAGGCACAGTTATACAGATTGAAGATTAAAAGCAGATTTGATAGGAAAATCAAAGATAACACTTTCTCAATCAGTGATATGGTTCTGAGGTGGGATGCCAGGAAAGAGCAAAAAGGGAAACATGGCAAATTTGATAATCTCTGGTTTGGGCCTTTCCTAGTGTCTAAGATTTTGGAAAATAACACTTTTGTCCTGCAGTCTTTGGAAGGTGAGGAATTGTCAAGTCCAGTCAATGGACGATTCCTCAAGCATTTCTACAGTTTTTAAGTGGAATTTTACTTTTTCATTGTATATACTGGTGTGAGTAAAACACAATAAGGACTCCACAACCCAATGGAAATTTTGCAGACTAGTAGGTAGCAGAAAAGAAGACACTAGTCTACATGTTCTTGAAGCCTCACAGGGAGGACTTCATCTCACAGCTGGAGCCAGATGTTAAGTCATGAATTTGTTTTCTTCAGTCTTATATTTTGTTTGTGTTCTTTGAAGCTTGCTCATTTTCTTACTTCTAGGAAATTTTGGTTTAGAGTTCAATTTTGAGTTTATGCCATTAAGTTTTCATTATTTTTGTTTTCTTATGTCCTGAAGGGTTCTATAGGGTATATTTTGATTGAAAGTTTCATGAATAGCACTAAGATCAAGGTTTAACCATGTAAACCTAATTTAAAGTTGAATTAGTGATCAAATAACACAAAATTTGATTTTTGAACTTTCTTGTAGTGCAAGGGTAAAAATAATGCACTGGCATACTTCAAGAAAGTCACGGGTGCTCAATTTATCACTTTTTACATCGATTTCTTCAATGATTTCATTCCTGGGGTGACTAATCACATCAATAAGCAGGTTTGATACGTGTCTCGTCAGGATAATCATGCAAACAAGTGTTGTTTATGACGTGAGGGAGATCATGGCAGTTAGAGGTAAATGCATGGTAAATCATGACAGACAATGGAATAAGGGGATATTGATAGGAAAGAGGTTCTCGAATTGTGCATTACGAAGCTGGTGGATATGCTGGGGGAAGACACATTGCTAAAAAAAAAAAATTGGCAGTTGAAGGAAATTAGGGTTTCACAGCGTGACAGTTAGAGGTGAGCTGGAGAGTTGAAGACACCTGGAGCGTTCAATTCGTCTTTAAGCTAGTCCAGGAATCGACTTTTAACACCTACATCAAGCTTGGAATGAGGTACCTCGCGTGATCTTGGTCATGGCCTGTTAAATTGGGGTTTTTTCTGTTAAGCCTTATAATGTCAAATTGTCAGAGGAAAACATAAATTCGTGTATTCAACAAATTCCCAATGGTGAGATATTAGTCCAAAAGGTCTAAATGAGCATCGTTTGATCTTAGTAAAGTTCAGCAAAAACCCTGTTAAATATATTTGGTGCTCTGTTTAACCTAAATTATTGAAACTTGGCACAAAACATTCCCTAAATTGATAATAGAATAGACTGTATAAAATCGAGGACAAGCAGCCTGTGAGAGTTCAAGGGAGAATTGACTGCCAAGACTATGAAAACTTGAATAAAACAGGTTGTGAAGTCACTAACAGGTTCTGAAAAATACATAGAAGATGAAGAGGAATGGGAAGACTAACAGGGCTGAGCCCACTGAGCTAAATTGGATAGACAAATTTCCAAGATGTGCTGAACTCTTTAAGAATGCTGGATGGTTGAAATTCTTTCAAAAGATTGATGGATATAATACTGAAGTCTCTCACAAATTTGCTCAGTGTTATAACAAAGATACAGTATCATTTGATACTTTGAAGTTCAAATTAACTACAGATTTGGTGGCTGAAGCAACAAGGGTCAAGAATGAAGGAGAACTTTGGTTCAAAAAAGTGCCATTTACTTTCAATTCCCAAAGGTATCTATTGCCTGGTATTGTTCCAGATTGGGGCAAGGGAGTGCCCATCCATAATTTTAGAGTTGAATGGGTAGAGCCTATCAAGGTTCTACAAAGCTACATTACATGTGAAGGAAGGTATGCCTTCGTCTTCAAGTATCATTTCAGGTTCCTTCAACACCTTAGTGGTGAATCAAGGATGAATCTGCATTTCTTCCTACTAAAGAGCTTGCAAAAAATGTCCAGCAGGATCAAAGAACACCAAGACCACACTAGTCAGTCCATATTTCACCATGGACTAATTAAAATTATAATTAACAGTGTTCTGCAGAAAGAAGGAAAGACTTGGGAATATTTACTCTTTTGGTTAGGGTTCCAAAACAGCCAAGAAGGACAGTCTACCAGAAAGCTAGCTGATAAGGGACAAACCCTAATCAGAAAACTAAGACAAAAAGTGAAGGTTGAAGGTGAAGAATGTGTCAAAATAGAGGAGGTTGCAGAACCTTCAAAAGAAGATTGTGAATCCAAGCAGCATCCAGATGACAGTGAGAACCAAAATCTGTAGTTTATTGACAAGGAGACTCATCCTGATCAGAATGAAGCACCAGCAAAAAAATTAGTTGATGAAGAGATTATACTTACAGAGAAGGTTTCAGGAGATGAAGAAAATACTAAGGTCCAACAACAAAGTCCAATTACAATCTTGTCTGAAGATGAAGCATACTTGTTGGAAGGGGATGAGTTGACTGTCAGTGATAAGACTAGGGTTGGCACACAAAAGGAGTTCTACATTCAGGAGGATAGGACAGCAATACCAAAGAAAAATAAGATTAAAGTTAAGGAATTTTCCTCTGTCATTCATCAAGGCAAAATTTTAAAAATGGTAGGAGAGCTTGCTCCAGGCTGGAGACCCAAAACTAGACCAAAAAAAAAATTGAGGCTAAACATGAAGAAATTATTAAACCCTAAGTTGAATACAGAAGGGATAACTATGATTGATACTTCTTCCTCTAATGAAAAGATGGAGTTTAGCAAGGGTGATAGAAAAGGGAAAAAATCATTGAAAACAGAAGAAGAATCTAGCCTCACTGAGACCAAATTATCTGCTGTGTTTTTGGAAATACGAGGTAAATTGTTGAAGGTACAGCAAAAAGATGAAACAGAGGTTTCCTATTCAGAAAACAAGCTGTTGATTGATGAAAATGCTCCTGCTGAAACTGATAATCAAGAAAACCCAAGTTTTCATGATACTTCCACAGAGCTGTTGCCTGAGGATGAAGAAATCTTTAGAAATCTTAACATTCCATGGCTTCCTAATGAACTACAAAATACAACAGGAAGCAAGGCATTTGACTCAGAGAAAGAAAATATACAGAGAACTATCAAGCAGTATAAACATCAAGTAGAGTATATGCAAGAGACAAATGATGGTTTGATTATAGCTAATAGAAGACTCAGGGAAGACCTAGAAGAGGTGAATAATCACTACCAAGAACTAATTGCAGTCTCCAAAGAGGCCTTAAAAAGGAAAAGAAGTACAGAGGTACAATTTGTAGGATTAAAACAGACTGTCAAAAACCTACAGCACAAAATGAAGAGCTTACTAGAAGAATGACAGAGATGGAAGCAGAGCAGCAGAAATCTAGGAGAAAGGCCCAAGCCTTAGAGGGGATAACTCCGTTAGCAGAAGCTGCTAAAGATCTATGAGCATTGTTAGCAAAATCAGTTACTTGTTATGCTTTGAAGAATATTTTATTTTTGTAATTACTATTTTGATAATACCCTATCGATGAGTAGGATGAAAATCAGTTAGGGTTTAGACTATAACTGAATTTTGAAAGATAGTATTTAGGAAGGCCACAGAGAGAAGAAGAGGTTCGACTTTTGGCTGGCAAGAGGAGGTCTCCTGACTTGTTGATAAGCTAAGTACTTGAATCTCATGTGTATTTGATGAACTGATTATGAAATATATGCTCCATTTTACCCTTCAGTCTGTTCTTTGGCTTCATTTCTAGCTTGTTTAGCTACACAATTGGTAATTTCATTGCTGGTTTATAGTTTTTATGCTTGTAGTGCTTGCCTGTTGTGGATGAACTTCAATGTTATTTTCTGTTGGATATATGGTTATTATATTATGCATCTCAGTTCTTATTTACTTGTGATTTATTCCCTATTTGGGTTATGAATGTATTCCCTCTTGTCACCAAACTTCACAACCAGAAAACCTTTTAAAAACCCTAAAAACCTAGTTTTGTTTGATTGAATATTTGAGATTGTGTTGGCTTGTTTCTTTGTAGTCTGGAAACAATTTCTGGTACAAACACCAAGCATAGGAATTAGCTTCAAAGGTATGCAGAAAGAGTCTTAATACTACATATTCATTCTCCACTGCTAAAAGTTCTAAATCCAAATAAAAACTTTGCAGGTGATCATCCATAGAAATGCCTTTTACAGGTTCAAACTTAGGTAATGCCTTTTTAGCATTCTAAGGAAAAGCATGCAAAGGAGCAGCCAGGTTGAGTGGTGTTCTGGCTCTCCAAGCTGGTGGTGGATTAGGATTTATAGGATTATTAGAATTTAGGTGTACATTTCGAGCCATTATTCTACGAGGATATTGCGGTGGAGACTGGACATGTGACTGAAAAATCGGAGAATGTGGTCCCAACTGATCAAGTGATTGAACAATATCTTGCAAGGACAAATTCACTAACTCTTCCAAATTTTCCACCAAATTTGAATCTTCTGTGTAAGTGGGTACCCTTCTGGGAGCTCGCCTTCTCGGTAATTCAGGGATTGAATGCACTGCTCCAAGATTCTTCACATAATACCTTGTGTGTCTCCTCATGTGGTTAACTACTTCGAAAGGAACAAGGTAGAGGTGTTCTGGAACATTACTTCAGGTTTTACTCTTTCTTTAGAAATGAAATATTCAGTGTACCTAGTCTCAGAGCTATCACTAGTGGAATAGTTTCGAGTAAACGGATTTCCTCTTCTAGCCATTCATTGGCGGCCCTCCTTCTAGCACAAAAAATGTTGATTCTTGGAAATCCAAGGTACCGATAGTAAGGATTCTCCCAAATAATGGTTCCCAATTAGATCTTTTATCGTTTGGAATGGGGAATCCATCCGGTTAGTGGACTGACTACCGTAGAATTAAAAGAACATTTTAAATCCATTTCACCGGTTGCATCCTGGTCCACTGTTTATATGATTTTATATTTAGGGATGAAATGCAAGTTCCTAAAATAAATGCAAGTGACCAGTGGGTAAGAGCCTCACTAGAGATGCGTAGGTTCTTACCTCCCATCTTACCTCTCCTTCCCCGCAATCACTTCTATGAAAGCAAAGAAACAACTAATATATTCTAAATTATTCTAACTATTCCCAAGGGCAAAGTTTATATTAGAATGAGTAATATATTGTATTTTTTTCATGTAGAATCCTACAGGTATCTGTTAAATTCTTCATACATAAACATAGCAGAAATATAACACAAAGAGAGCTTTGTTAAGTTAAAACATCCATTACTCATTTATTGCACAAGATTCGTAATAGAAAATAAAGCCATTCATAAACTGCAGAAATAATTCAACCTGTTGGAATGATCTCAAAGTTATGTAGCAATCTAAAATAGAAATAGTTCACATTCAACAATCCACATAATCCATCTTGAAACTCGTGTAGTCCTTCCTCCAGCAAAATTTGGTTCTCTTTATTTCAAAAAGAAGTAGTTCTCATACAAATAGCTTCAGCATATGTACGCTAGAAAAATTCCTCTTCTGATCTCTATTATACCCCTATTTATAAAAATTACATCTAAGTTTTTAGTACCCTAGCCTCTTAGGATTCCTTAACTTATCGATTAAAATTTTTTGTCTTCTAGTGTACCACTAGGAAAATTGAAATAAATATAAAATATTACATAAAATTTCCACATGGAGATGAAACAAATTCTTATGTGGGACCAACTGGTTTCTTAATAAAAACACTCCATGCATGAGCTTCCTCCCTGATGACTTGATGGTCTACTAGCTCCAGCAAACCTGCATCCACTTCATGTTTGGATAGCTGGGATTCTATCTCCTTCACTTTTGGTGCAGTCTGCATCAACAACTCCTCAACGAGATGCTTATGAACTGTATCTTGTATAACCCAAACTCCGATTGCTTCCTTGCCCATGATTTTGATCTTCTGAATGCTTTCCTCATCTGTATCTAGCTTATCCCAGAGGTTCTTTAAATGTTGATCTTTGACTAGGAAATCCTAGACTTGAGTTACTGCTGAAGATTGGCATTTATTGTGAGTTGAGCACATTTTCTTGTAGAACTCATTGCACTTTTCTGTAGTTTTATCAATTGTTGTGCTCAACATTGTTGTTGCTCTACTGCTGAAATTCAATAATTCCAATTCCATCTTCAATCCTCCTATATTATTTTGAGGAATGTTATCCAGAAAGGCTATATTAGCTCCGATCCAAGTCAGCGGACTTTGCACAATATCTGCAACTTCTGATAATGTTTTTTCTGAACTCTGATGAGTCATGTGCTATTTCCTTTAGTCTAGCCTCTATCTGTTTAATATTATACTTTTCCTCTGCCAACTTTAACTGAACCTGATTTATTTCTCTTTGCAACAAACATGCTTGATTACAGAATGGAGTTACATCGATCCTTTTTTCATTTTACACCTTGAGCTACTCCTCTAGCAGGCTATTCTGAGTCTCTAGTTCTTCTACTCTCTTATCGACTATGGATTTCTTCTTTTCCAACTCTGAAACCTTGATTTCAAGATCTCTCTTTTCTCCTTCAGTGATTGCAGCTTACGGTGTTAGTGCATCCTTATCTGATTCCATCACTTGACATGCTTCCTTGAGTTTCTCAAATTCTGAAAGAATATCATCATGTTTCCTTTTTAAATATTTTACCTTTCCTCTTTCTTTTCTCAGAGTTTCCTTCATTTGGGACATATTTTATTTATACTGCTCAGTATCCTCGACCAATTTACCGACATTAACTGTGTTGGCTTGGGATGCTGCTACGCCTACCATTGCAAAAAGTCGAGGGTCTTCATCAGTCCTATGCATAATTGTCTTTTCAGTCACCATGACTGCCACAGGTTGATCACCTGTTTTCATCCTCTTTTCTGTTTTCCTCACAATTCTTTTCTTTTCCAATTCAAAAAATATTGTTTTGAGGTTTGCTATAGCCTGTTCATGGGATGGAGTAAAAGGTATTAATCTAAGCTCTACCGAGGAAACTTGGCTCCCTTCCATTGTGCTACTTGACGTGACAAAAGAATCCACTGGATTATCCTAGGCTTGGCCTTCTTGTAGATTCTCCTTGATCTGGTCTTCATGTTCTTTCTTTTTAAGCTCTTCAACTGCATTTTTTGCCTCTTCTCTTCCTCTGTCAGCCTCCTTTTGCATCCTTTCGTTCTCCTTCCTCTACCTCTGTCCTTATTCTTCTTTCGGATTATGTGCTTCCTCAACTAATCATTTCTTTGCTTCCTGTAATAAAATTTGAGCCTCCTCTTCCCTTTTCTTTCCAACTTCTTCATTCTTCTTTTGATGTTCAATAGTACTACTACTACTTCCTTTTCCTCCTACTGTCATGATTTTCTTCTTGAATCTCTTGCTCAAAGCAAACATGCTACATGCATTATGATATATTTCCTCATCCTTATCCCAATGATGAGTGTACTCAAAGTGTACCCCTACGGATGCATAGTACTTCGAGACCTTGTACCAAGGATCATTTCTATAGAAAGTTTTTTCTCCGAAATGAAAAATTTCGAGCTCTCTCACCAAGTAGGGAGCACTCTTTACCTTAGAGAACCTATAAATACCAATACATAATGGTAGTGAAGGATAGACATCTTTCTTATTTTCAAACAGAAATTTCTCGAGCCCATATATATATATAGCTTCCTTACTATCACTTTGTGAACAACATAATATGTGGAATACACTTCAACAAAAATACCCTTTTGGGGGCAGTTTTGGCTTGTGGCGGTTTTGTTAAACCCCGCCCCCAAAAGGTTTTTTAGGTCTTTGGGGTCGGTTCTTAAAAATCCCCCTCAAAAGTCTCAAAAAATTGACTTTTTGGGTTGGTTTTTAAACAACTCCCTGAAAAATGCAGTTCTTTGGACTTTTGGGGGTGGTTTTTTAAACCCTCCCCCCCCCCCCAAAAGTCCAATTCTCAATATTTTTGCGGGTGGTTTCTTAAACACCCCCCAAAATTCCAATTCTCAATACTTTTGGAGGTGGTTTTTAAACCCCCCCTCAAAAAAAGTCTAATTCTGAGGACTTTTAGGGGTTGTTTTAGAAAGACCCCCCCTAAAGGTGGCTTGTGGTGGTTCTGGTAACCCCCCCCCAAAAAAAAACAAAAAAATGTTTTTAAGGTATTTGGGGTCATTCCTTAAAAACACCCCCCAAAAGTCTAATTCTTAGGACTTTGAGGGGGGGGGGGGGGGGGGGGG
>LPNX010164606.1:262882-285707 GCA_001517045.1 Pseudotsuga menziesii
AAAACCCCCCTCAAAAGTCTAATTCTCAGGACTTTTGGGGAGGGGTTTAGAAACATCCCCCTTAAAGGTGGGTTACGGCAGTTTTACTAAACCCCTCCCCCCTAAAAAGGTTTTTAAGGAATTTGGTGGCGGTCCTTAAAAAAACCCCTCAAAATTCTAATTCTCAGGACTTTGGGGGGGGGTTAGAAATACCCCCCCTAAAGGTGGCTCAGGGTGGTTCTTAAAAATGCCCCTCCAAAGTATAATTCTCAGGACTTTTTTTTTTTTTTGGGGGGGGGGGGGGGGGGGGGGGGGCGGATGTTAGAAAGACCCCCACTAAAGGTGTCTTACGATGGTTTTTGTAAACCCATTCCCCCCCAAAAAAATTTAGTATTTGGTGACGCTCCTTAAAAAAACCCCTCAAAAGCCCCGAGAATTTGACTTTTGGGGGTGGTTTAAAAAAAAACTCCAAAACTTGCATGATTTCTAGTTTGCTTCGACGTCGTGAAATTCTGTAGGGCCCTCCACATTGAATGACGAGGATTAAAATAGGTGGATATCTTATATCATGAAGTATTTCGGGATGGGAACATGCATGCATTATAACAAAGATGCGTATCAAAAAATCCGGTAGGAGCCACACTAGTGAACAACCTAGATTCATTGTAGACTCAGATCTATGGATGAAATGTTTTTTGCGATGCAAAGATGCGAGGGTGAGAAAGAATAAGGAGCTTGAAAAAGGTAGATAAAGGCCTAACTATATGAACGATCCATATCTGATCACACAAGGGTCTACGACCTAGAACCTATTTGCAAATAGAAGATGCCCACTTTGAAGGTGCATTTCAAATCGCGGAATCAGTAAGCAAACATGAAATCGACGATTAAAAGGGATCCATGAAAAGATCGACAGTTGAGATATAATTTCATAATGTGAGCTGCATAGAAGTTCATGGAAACAACAAAATTGAGGGAGAATAACGAAATCTAAATAGCACAGAAGATCGATGGTGCAAAACAGATTGGGCAGAAATGGAAGGCTGAGAAAAGTTTTGGTCACCAAAGATGCAAGAGAAAAGTTTCTTTTATAATTGGTTTTTCTTTTCGAATAAATTTTTCATTATATATGAAATTTGTAAGTTTGAAACGATAATACATTTCCTAGCATGTGGGTTATTGTGAAGATGCTTCTATACTGTCTTCAAACTTTCTGAAAAAAACTCTTATTATAGCCTTCTAGATATGGTTAGATGCACCATACAACACTCTAGAGATACACACTCTCAGAATATTTTGATCATCATCCTATGAGCCATGGTGGGCATTTCCCTAAGGCTAGTTACGCATATTTTACCAATAATTCCATACTTGGACAATTGTTGGCAGGGCTTTTGGGTAAGTGAGTTGCGTAGCGTCGCGGTAGTTGCACAAGTTCACGTGACACCGCAATGGGTAGAAGAATAACCGTTTTTGAATGTATTGATTGACCATGTTTTGTGGACATAGGTCATTAGTGGTTAGTAGTTAGTGAGAAGCAGACCTTTGATGTAAAGGCGCAAGCCTATATATAGAACTAGTTTTGCAATTGTAAAGACAATCATAGATGTTGAGAACGATAAGGAGAATGATCAATGTGATTTGTCTATGGTCTTGAGGAGTCTTCTATTTTGAATTCTCTGTGATCAATATGTGTCGGATACTAAAGTTTGGGATGTAATCAGTCTCTTGCTGTGCAGAAGAATTATTTGTTTTGGATCTATTACGCAGAATTAATATGACATGATTGTTGTTGTCCAAATGTTGTCTTCTGTTTTCTTGTTTTCTCTGTTTCTTTGTCAATGAGAAGTGTATTGAAACTGTTTATGATTTACTGATGTTGTTGCAAAGAACTGATGATGCAATTCTATCATAATTCTAATGAATGATGATGATGCTTATTAAATTTGTTGTAGGAATGATAATGTTGCGATGACACTGCTACGATAAATGAATGATGTGATCCGTTAGATCTGTAGTTGTGAAGATGAATTGTGATAACTGTATTAATTCTGTAATCTGATAGTTATACGGTCAAAGCCGCGGATGCCATATCTTTTCTTCTTACTGCTGGAAACTCGGTTTCGACAGCTCTCCCTTGAACATCTCAGGTGAGACTTTGTCCGCTCTCCGGATGTTGCTGGGCAGGGTAAAACCTATCTAAGCCAGTGCTCAAGGAGATCGCGCTGGTTGGGCGTCAAAAGAGTGAGAACCCCTATCGACGAGGCTTTGTTGGTGGGTTTTTTCCAACAAATGGTTATGTTGCTGGGACCAAGTTGCGATTTAAAGGAGGATATGTTTTGGCATCTGACTCGATCGGAGATTGAGGAGTGGTTTGGTCTAAAACTGCGAGAGTTTGCTAAAACAGAAAATCAGGATCTGAAGCTTTCGACGGGAATTGGTTGGACAGATATATTCACGACAGTCCTGATGAATGGTTCTTCTATGAGTTTCCTATCATCTTGTATGAATGGCTGGTGAAGTTTGCTTCTAATAAGAAAAAATTCAAAGGAGGAGAGCCGACATCTTGGACTCTAGAGCTGATCCAAGAATTACAAGAAACAGATAATAAGGCATTGCGGGTTGTTGAGGTTTGGTTGGACAGTATCTTGGAAGGATACATTACCAAGTTTGTAGTTGATACCAATAAGTCATTTAGCAAAGCAAAAAGGGAGTTCTTCAACAGACCACGAGGTATATTTTTGCTATCACTGCAGCTATCTATTAAACAACTTGTTTGCAAAAAAGGTATTCTGAAGATGGACCAAGAGTAGTGGAACTCTAGTGTGCGGAGGATGTAGACACCACGATGAAAGGGGGGAGACACATGGAAAGGTAAGGGATAGATGGGAATGAGTTATGAAAATATTGTGAAGGTCACCGGGGAAACAAGTCGGTGTACAAGAGGAGGAGAAAGGTTTCGAGATAAGAGGCAGAGGATAGGAGAAGGTCCTGCTATGGTCGAAGTGTGATACCGCAAAGAACAACCACATGGGACAAAGCGACCTTTTAGTGATGACAAGGATGAATAGGCCTAGGCTACACCCAGAAGGAAGGTAGGCTCGAACCCCCGTAGTAACATGTCCACACCTTCATGCACTACTCCACCACCAGGAAGAAACACACATTCTACGTCAACTTTCCTGACATGTCAGCAGAAGTCTAGCAGTAGAGTACCAGCCAAAGGAAGAAGGCCCAGAATAGCAGGTGACAAAATGAAGCTACCAATATTTCATGGAAAATCGATGACCCCGATCAATACTGGTACCTGTGCAAGGTGATCTAGAATACCCGACAGACTATGGATGACAATGTCAAGAGAAGCCAACTGGAAACCACCCTCAGGGTTTGTGCACTAGATTGGTACATGAGATTCATGCTGGTTCCTTAGGGAGGTATAGTGAAAACATTGGATGAGATCTGTAAGGGGTTATTTGAAGAATTCAAGAAGCTGAAGTCTGAGGCTTAGTGCATTACCGAGTTGAAAGAAATCAAGCAGTTCCCCAATGAAAAAATTTGGGACTTTGATCAACGGTTTAAGACGTTGATGGCTCGAGTCAGCTTCCAAATGAGCTATGTTTAGCACAAGGAGTGGTTCATCGCCGTGCTTATCCCACATATTAGACAATCACTAATGCAGCAAAATATTGCAACGGAGAGTGAGGCTCTGGAAATTGCAATGAAATTAGAAGCATCGCCGGTAGGAAAAACCATGGTGGGATGAACCAGATTAAAGCACAGTTGGACAATCTGACACTCCAAATGCAATATATAAAGAAGGATAAGGAAGATCATGATGACCTTTGGTGCACCCGGTATCATGCGGATGGACACACGAAGGATACATGTCTGACGTTCTAGAATTATTTGCTTTCAGGAGCCCCAAACCCATTGAGCTGCACTGGTGTACCATGGTGTTGCATCTATCAGGTCTATGGGCATTGACATGAGAACTACGACTACATGGAAAATATGGTTACCAAGATAGAGAGTCTATACTGTACCTTTTTTAGGTCAGTAGGACACGACAATAAAAACTATCAAGCTTATGACTTCCTCCAAGAAAGGACATATGATTCATACTTTGTGAAAGGTGAGGAACCCCAAGAAATGCAAGCGCAACCATAGATGGTGTAGCCAGCAGCACAGGTGCAGTATACACCGCTGCCCCAGATGCAGTTTATCCCATCACAACCGTAGCAGCAATTTAGGTCACAGCCACATTTTGCACCGCAGCCATAGTTCGTAGAGAAACCATAGTTTGTGCCACGACCATAGTATAGTCAAGTGCTGCTTATTTAGCCTCAGCCACAATATTTTCATGTTGCACACTATGTCCAACAGCAACCAACCACCACCATAGCTGCAGTTGGCACAGCCTCAGTTTCAGCAAGGAGGAGTCCAAGGAGGATTCCATGGAGGATTTAGGGGATGAGGGGGAGGACAAGGTCGAGAATCAATCCATTTTTATACCTATAGAGTATTCGGGCACTACCAGAGGGAGTGTCCTCATGTGCAATGTACATATTGTGCATCTAGTGAGCATAATGTTTAAAATTTCCATCATTCGATTGCAAAATGGCAGACTAGAAACATTCCTCGGTTACAGAATGTGTAAACTAAGAATCAGCCAACGTTCCAAGTGCAAAACCAGTGGACGATGCAGAATCAGATCCCACCATAGACTCAGAACCTACCGACAAACCCACCACTGAATCAGAACCCACCATTGAATCAAGTCCAAAACCTAAATCAAGGATCGACGGTTGCAACAATTCAAGCCGAACCAAGAACAAAGGATGTCAACGTTGGGGTTGTCACTCCCGCCGATGTGATAAATGGAGAAGATGGACCATGTCAACAAGTTTAGTTCACTGGAAAGAAAAATGTAGCATTTGATATTACGATGGAGAAAGAAACCTTCTTCGAGGCCAAGCATGAAATTGGGAGAAATCTGGGTAAGTTACCTATTATCGACATGCGGTCTGCTTTTGATCCATCTCTAGAGGAAAGACCATCGTGGTAGCATGGTTTCTTGCAACAGTTCTTTGAGAGTTATCTATCGTTGGAAATGGATTCCAAATCCCTTGTTGAGATTGAGAAGTTGTTGTACCACCAGGATAAGACATTAAAGGATTCCATGGTGAACTCCTTGCAAAAGAGGAAGACAGACAAGGAGATGAGGATGAACAACCAAATCTAATATTTCGAGGTCGAATCGGTCATTTTGGATCTTGGATTAGATGTAAACATTTTGACCAAGTAAAATTGGAAGATGATGGGGAATCTGACATTGGGATGGTCGTCGGTATAGCTGTGACTAGCAAATCAAGAAAATCTTCATTCCATTGGTCGTGT
Source organism: Pseudotsuga menziesii (assembly GCA_001517045.1). NCBI lineage: Eukaryota > Viridiplantae > Streptophyta > Pinopsida > Pinales > Pinaceae > Pseudotsuga > Pseudotsuga menziesii. The sequence continues at coordinate 268,259 of LPNX010164606.1, forward strand.
CTCAAACGTGGTTGTCAATATTGAAGGTATGAAAATGTATGTTGATTTTGATGTGATAGAAGTGGTTGGAGATGGATGTTCCTATCCCTCACTGCTAGGGATTGGGTGGGCCAATGATAGCATGGCAGTTATCAATTTCAAAAAATGGGTTATGACATTTGAGAACCAGGATGTTAGGGTCATTGCTCCCATGGAACCTCAGGAAGGATGCCGGTATATTGAGCCTATGAGGGATGAAGCTGATAAAAGTTGGGATCATGCCTATAATATCTTTGAAGACTATATCCACCCTACCATCGATAGTGAAATTGGATAGTGCAACGATAGTTCTGCGTCCTATGATTCTGATGATGCTTTGGAAAATTGGCAAAATAGGTTGCATGAGGTGTCATTCAGGAAATGCGGGTTGATCACACAGTCTCTCTGTCCCATAGCAAATGAGACTGTCAAGTTGCCAATTTATGAAGGGCTTCCAAAGTTATCAAAATTCCTTTGAGAATTTGAAGAGAAAGTATTTGAACCACAAAGGGTATTGGCCCTAGATGTAGCACTGAATGCTACCCCGACCCGGTGGTGGGCGACACACAAGCAGACGATCCATGACTAGGGACAGTGTCAGATATTGATGATGGTGTGCTTCGGGGATTCAAAGGTCTATCATGTTGGGAGATATGATGGACGGAATGACCACGCTAGTCACTTGATGGAATGCCAGGCCTTATGGGCATCATGACCTAAAGATGAGTGGGTCCATGCTTTTGTTCATACTCTAGATGAGATGCCAAGATCTTGGTATGTAGTGGCAGAACTGTACAGAACTATAACCACTTGGGAGGAGTTGTCTGTTTGCTTTGCGCAAATGTTTAGTTTCCAGGATGCCAACCCAAAGGTACATAATGCATTGCAAATCATCCACGACATAGTGCTAAACGTCGTCCCTATCGCATACCCAGTTGATCCACATGCGCACTGCTTGAAACAATCCATGATGACATGTTACAATATAAATGGGGAACCTAAAGATTGCGATGAGTTGCAGAATGTTAATATTCCCGATTCAGAAGGAAGTCGTGATGTTGCACCACCAAACATACCGACGGATTCGATGAGTCATCCGCTGAACATCAGGAAAGTCAACATTGGGTCGGAAGAGCACCCAAAATTTGCCAATATTGGGGACTATTGGGATGAAAAAACAATGACCAAAATCACAGACCTGCTGCATGAATTCCAGGATCTTTTTCCGAAATGGTTCTCAGAAATGAAGGGGATATTAGGGGAACTAGGGGAGATGAAAATCCCATTGAAACTAGATGCAAAACCTATGTGACAGAGTCCATATCAACTAAACATATGATACAAGGACCATGTGAATGCTGAGACTGACAAGATGCCAGATTCTAGATGTTGGGATCATTGAGCCTGTCGAAGAATCATAGTGTATAATCCCTATGGTGGTTCAGGATAAAAAGACCGGCGAAGTCTGCATTTGTGTCAACCTAAGAAAGTTAAATGATGCCTATGTGCATGATGCATTCCCAACTCTATTTACAAATGAGGTCCTTGAAGGAGTAGGTGGTCAGGAGATGTATTCCTTAACATATGACTTTTCGGGGTACCACCAGATCCAGATTGCAAAGGAGGATCACCATAAGACCACGTTTGTCACTGAATGGGTTTGCTTTCAATATAGAGTCATGCCCTTTGGGCTGAAGAATGCACTAACAATATTTTCTCGTGTAGTTGTCGCTGTGTTTAAATACTTTAGTCAAAATTTCCTACAAGTATACATGGATGATTGGACAGTCTATGGTGTGGTTAGAGATCATTTATAAAACTTGCAATTGATGCTGGAATGGTGTCGACAGCATCAAATCACACTAAACTCTAAGAAGCGCATTTTTTGTGCGCCGTTTGGAATGCTACTCGGACACATAGTATGTAAGGAAGGTATGTTGGTTGATCCAGTGAAGATCACGCTAATTCTTAGTTTACCACTACTAACGAATGTAAATATGCTTCAGGCGACGCTGGGGCACATGGGGTACTATTGCAAGTTCATCAAAGGATACGACGTGATTAATTCCCCTATGGAGAAGCTATTAAAGATGGATTCTACATTTGAGTGAAGTCAGGAATGTTAAGGAATTTTTGACACACTGAAGGCCAAGATGGTCTCCACACCCAAACTGGTACTCCCTGATTGGAACAAGGAGTTCCATGTGCATGTTGACACCTCTTCTGTTGCACTGGGGGTTGTGCTTGCACAACCAGGAGAGGGAAACCTAGATCACCCAATCACATATTCTAGTAGGAAGTTATCATTTGTTCAACGAAATTACACAACGACTGAAAGAGAAGGCTTGGCGATGGTTTACGCCTTGCAAAATTTCAAGCATTATTTGTTAGGCGGTCACTTCAAGATGTTCACCGATCATTCCACCTTGCAATATTTGGTCAATAAGCCTGTGCTGCGGGGGAAGATCTATCAGTGGCTGCTACTTTTTCAGGAATTTGACTTTGAAATAGTTGTGAAGCCTGGACGGTTAAATGCTGGTCCTGATCACCTGTATTGCATTGAGACCAGAGAAGAACCCACCAATATCAACGATGGATTTTCCGATGCGCAGCTGTTCTAGGTAGAGATCGCGGATGACCACTTTGCTCCAATCATTCAGTTCTTGGAAAAAAGAGTTGCTCTAGAGGACATGTCGACTAGTCAAAAGAATCAGTTGGTAGTAAAGGCTTCAAATTTCCAATTGATTGATGGGTAGTTATACAATCTTGGACCAAATGAAATCTTGTGACGGTGTATCCTACCGCATGAGCAGGGACCCATTCTAGAAGAAGCACATGCAGGAATCATGGGATATCACTATGTAGGAAGGGCTACTACACGGAAGGTGTTGCACATTGGGATATGGTGGCCTACGTTGTATAATGATGTTGCAGACTATGCACGGAGTTTTGACATCTACCAGCGTGTCGGTAAACCATCACAGTAGGATGAGATGCCACTTATGCCACAGGTAAATTGAAAACCTTTTGATAAATGGGTCATGGATTTTGTGGGTCCAATTAATCCACCAAGGAAGAGGACTGGTGCGTGATACATCATTACCGCAACTGACTATCTGACCAGGTGGGAAGAGGCCACCCCAATTGTGGATTGTACTGCTGCGACAGCAACAAAGTTCATATTTGAGAATATTATGACACAGTTTGTGTGTCCCAGGATATTAATGAGTGACAAGGGTATTCATTTTATCAACCGCATAGTGAGAGTGCTAACTGAGGAGTTGTAGGTGCAACATAAGAAAAGCACACCATACCATCCGTAGGCGAATGAGACTGTTGAAGCGTTCAACAAAATTTTGGAAACAACATTGACAAATGTATGTAATGCTAATCGCGATGACTGGGACTTGAAATTTCTAGCAGTTCTATGGGCCTATCACACCACTTGTAAATGGCTAACCAAAAAGACATCATTTAAGCTAGTATATGGACAAGAGGCAGTTATGCCCATGGAATACATTGTTCCTAGTTTGTACATCACTGCGGCGAATGACATGGATGATGCGCAACAATTAGAGGAGAGCATTGCATAGTTGATCTAGCTTGAAGAGGACCACTTTATTTCAGCCTTCCACCAGCGTGTTGCGAAGGATCAACAGAAGGCGTGGAATGATCACCACATTAAGAATAAATAGTTTGTGGAAGGATATTTGGTGTTGTTATATGACAGCAAGTTCATGAAGCATCCAGGTAAGTTACAGATGCACTGGTTAGGCCTATATCTTGTTCTTTCCACTACTTGTGTGGGTGTGTTTTAGTTACAACAATTAGATGGTGCAATACTACCAATGCTCGTCAATGGGAGTTGCTTAAATCCCTATAGGATGGGGTTAGAGATACACACTGCTTAAGGCATCATGAAAAAAAAAAAGATTTTGTTAGATAGCAATAAGGTGAGACTAGGGGAAGAGACCACGCAAGGATAGGAGTTAGTAGAGACTGAAGGGAGACCACCTACGACAGTCGTAGGGCTGGGGGTTGGTCAGATCAGCAATAAATGTAGGTAGTTAAAATAGTTACCTGGCGGTGCTTGTTGAAGCAACGAGCATTAATGGTCGATCCGACCGTTAGTAGGATGAGATTGCCAGTAGATTTGGTGTCATTACTACTGGATTTGGTCATGATGGCTATAATGGATTTGGTAATGATGATTTTGAATTGGGAAGTGGCTATAAAAAATGCACAAAACGCGTGAGGAAGGTATTGTTCAGAGCAGTTCAGTTGAGTGAGCAGAGTGTTGAGCTGAGTATAGTTAACGAGTATTGAGTGTGATTTGTGGTGTAGAGGTGCGAGTTGTGTTGTGGGATTCTAGTGAGTTGCATAGTAGAGGTACAAAGTCGTTGGGTGCATAGTAAGGTTTGGGGAGTGCAGCATGCTAAATGACCCTGACACAATTGAGATTTCCAATGAGTAGAAATCCCCTATTCAGCCCATGGACATTAAGGAAGAAGTCATGAGCATGCAAGTAGGATCTTCATCAATCCCCAAATGAAAGCAGCAAGCTCAGAATCCTAGTTCCACTCCGCCATAGAAGAGGCACACCCGCACTTCGGCTAGAGTGCAAGGAGAGGGGACTACACAGACTGGGTCATCGAGCTTGGGAGCTATAGAGTTTGTGGTTCCCAATGGTTTCTCTGTCAATGATATCCTAGGATATGTCACTCTGACGTGTCCAAGAGCAAAGAATCAATAGTAATGGAGATATTTGACTTGCAGTGTGATGGCCGCGCCTATCGTATCAACATCATTAATTCACAGTCAATGCATATCGGGGCACACATTTTAGCGAGCAAGATTGTCCAGGGGAATCAACCAGTCCAGTGCAACTCAGGCATGGTCTCATGCACACAAAGATGTGCAGAAGGTGTGAAAATGAACTGGTCCTTGTATCTCCTCAACCAGTTTCTCGACGATGCTCTCGCTGCTCAGGCCGGGAGGCCATTTTCCTACAATTGGCATTAATTCTCATTGCGCTTGTCAACTGGATGGAACCAAAATATTATCAGCTGATGGAAGTCACTGCAATGAAGGTGTGCTGAGGTGCACGTTATCAGAACTTGTGGTGGGTTGAGGAGCCCAGTCGATAGATGGACTGTGTGATACATTTTTGGGTCTATTGGGAAGCACTGCAAGCTGCAACTGTCAAAATTCCCCGCTTATCCAATTACGTAGTAACCAAGTATCAACGGCTCATTTAGTTCACTATCAGGCCTCACTCCATATATATCTAAGCACAGTGGGACCCCAACAAGCAGTGGCTACCTCTGGCCTACAAATTCATTGATGAAGAATTGGATGATCTCACTAATGAGTGTTCAGTTGAATGGTGCAACCCCATGATCCAGGAGGAACTCTATAAGGAGCCACCACCTGATGCCCCTAATGAGCCTGTCCAGAAGGAGCTAAGTGTTCATGACTCTGATAATTAATCATCAAAAGAGCCTGAGGCCAAAGCATAGTGCATGCAGGAGGAAACTCGAACCAAATGGCGCCAAGAATTCGATGCGAGAAGAAGTACCCAGTCAGGGATGGAGGACCAACTTCAGTGGCTCATCAAAGCAGTCACTAACTCCTCTGAGGCTGCGATGTAAGCGATATGAGAATCCAACCAACAAGGGTTTGCTGTGGTAAGAGATAAGTTGAATTCTATTGATGATGTTGTTTCCAGAAAGACACCCAGGAAATATGTGATGCAAGAATTCCCATCGATTAGCACTAAGCCGTGGGCTAGGAACATTCAAGTTCCCCCAACTACGATCAACGCGGGGAGTGAAGAAGTGATACTATTACTGCAGCTGCTCTAGAGCATCGCATTGGATCTAAACAAGTTACCCGCTTAGGCGCTTGTGGATTTACAACATGTTGCTGCCTAGGAATTGGCAGATAGGTAGAAGGAGCTTACCGATGGGTATGCGTAGTCACAGAGCGCAGCTAAGAAACTGCAGAACGAAGCCAAGGAGCTGCATCAGGTTAGGGTGCAGCTTGTAGAAGAGAAGGTACGGGATATTGAGTCCTTAAAGGCAACATAGGCCAAGCTGCAGCGCAAGGTTTTCAAGGAAATCACCGAGCTTAAGAAGGTGCAAGACCACCTTATCATTGAGAAGGCGCAGCTATGTGCAAGTTGTGGTGAGGTTGAGCAAATTGTTGATGAGGCCTGTCAACAAATATTTGAGAGCACAGTCGAGCTTACTGCAGTCACTAAGGCCAAGCGACTTGGGCAGGTTATTGTCCAGCTCTAGGACACCAATATTCTGCTCAATTCCCTGGTCCATCCAGAGACACTGCAGGAGCAGGTTTCTGAATGGAAGGCTATGATTGAGGAGATAGAGACCTAGTTTGAAACAATGGAGAAAGAATAAAAGACAATCATAGAAGAGACAATGAAATTTTGTCAAAGCGTTTTCCAAGATGAACAACTCGACCAGTTGACCGCGCAGGTGCAAGAAGTTGCAGGACAGTTGATGACACTGAAGATGTCATTGAGAGCACTATCGCTCATGGTGTAGATCATGTGGGTTGAGGAGTTAAAGGACCTATAGAAGAGAGTTGTTCTCACCCAAGAATACCAACAAAAGCATCGTGCCCAGTTGGATGAGTTTCAAGAAGTTGGTGGGCAATTGGCTGTAAAAGTCGTCGCCATGTTGCAGGTGGTACAAGAAAGTCAGAATATGGTCGATGGAAAAGGTGGGGAGGTGCACCCCATGCATCATACTTTTCTCAACTATCAAATCATGACCGAAAGAGTCCAGCTCGAGGTTCGAGAGATCTCATAGCAGTTTGAATATTTCAAGGACAAGACATCGACATATACCCTGTCAACCTGATGTGGCTCGAGGACGAGCCATAAGACTATGTTGGGGGCCTTTTGACAAGGGTTTTGGGTAAGTGAGTTTCACAGTGCCGCAATAGCTGTGCAAGCTCATGTGACACCATGCAAGGCCAGATCAGAGCGATGGGCGAAAGAATAATTGTTTTTGAATAATTAATGTATTGACTGACCACATTTTGGGGACATAGGTCATTAGTGGTTAGAAGTTAGTTAGAAGTGGAACTTTCATGTAAAGGTGCAAGCCTATATATAGAGCTAGTTTTGAACTTGTAAAGAGAATCATAGATGTTGAGAACGATAAGGAGAATAATCAGTGTGATCTATCTATGGTATTGATGAGTCTTCTTTTTTGAATGCTCTGTGATCTGTCTGTGTCGGATGCTGAATTTTGGGATGTAATCAGTCTCCTGTTGTGGACAAGAATGATCTGTTTTGGATTTGTTGCACAGAATTAATATGACATGATGGTTTTTTCCTAAATGTTGTTTTCTGTTTTCTATTTTTCTCTACTGCAATGTCAATGAGAAGTGTATTGAAACTGTTTATGATTTCCTAATGTTGCTGCAATGAACTGATGATGCAATTATATCGTAATTCTGATGAATGATGATGATGCTTATTAAAGTTGTTGTATGAATGATAATGTTGGGATAACACAGCTGCAATAAATGAATGATGTGATCCATTAGATCTGTAGTTTTGAAGATGAATTGTGATAACTGTATTAAGTCTGCAATATGATAGTTATCCGGACGAAGCTGCAGATGCCATATCTTCCCGTCTTACTTCCAAATACTCGGTTCCAACAGCTCTCCCTTGAACATCTTGGGTGATACTTCATCCACTCTGTGGATATTGTTGGGCAGGGTAAAACCTGTCTAGGCTAGTGCTCAAGGAGATCGCACTGGTTGGGAATCAACAGAGTGAGAACCCATGTTGATGACGCTTTCTTGGTGGGTTTTTTCCAACAACAATTTTTGATCTTCTCCTAGGTTTGGTCTAATTTCTCTAAACCACATTTTTTACAGGTCCATAAATTATTTTTCAGGGTCTCTTTGGACAAATTGAGACTATTGTTGAATAGACAAAACAACAGCCTACAAAATGCCCATGTGGTGCAAGCATTTTCTTCAACACACAATTTGTGGAGGGCATCCTCTTAAGGCTACTTGGACCAATATTCCCATACTTAGTCAATTTCCTGACTTTCACTAATTTGTCGTATTTCTCCAGAACGATGTCATAATGCAACAATGATTTCAAATTCATACCACATCATCATCTATTCCATGCCATGCCATGTGAGCATAATCCTTAGTGTGGGCATCAACCTTAATGCAGGCATCACTTAGCCCCTATACAACACAACCATTTTTCCTTTGTCTTTAGTATGCAAAATAAAAAAATTTCTTCTATTTTTGCAGGTTGATATTTTCCTTATCTGATGACCATAAGAAAAACCAAGACCATGGCTAGATAGCCATTTCAACAATCAACATGACCATATCATCTGATGAATTTTATCATTAAAGGAACACCCGCTTGTGGGCATTTCCAAATGGTCTCTCAAACTCTTTGTCTAACACTTAACCAGTTCTCTTCAAACCCTAGGTCAACAAAGTGATTTCATGTTTCCTTCAAATTTGGCAAGTGAGATACCCAATGGGTAGAGTTCAAGAAGACCACTTTCATCTTCTGGAGCTTCTTTCTCTCTCCTAGTTGGATGTTTTTTTGGAGCAGTGCAAATATGGCTAAGAGGCATTTTTGGCATATTGATATCTTCTTACTAAAATACTTTTTAGTTCAGATAACACTATCATTGGATGCACCATACAACACTCTATAGATCCACACTCTCGGTGTTATATTTTTATCATTCAAGCTAGCATTATGATCTTAGGATCTTTAACTGAGAGAATAACATGCACGGAAATAAAACACAAGAGACAAGAGACACAAAGAATTTTCCTCGGGGAAACCATAAAGGAGAAAACCCCACAACTTCCTCAGAGATAGAATCAGCACCAAAAGTAAAACCCGAAAACATAAAGATGATCTCCCGATAGCAGTAGTCTCTCTCTTGTCCCAACAACTCCTCCTCTCACTCATGCACCCCAATGAGTGAGTGTGTGTGTGATAAATAGAGAGGCTCACTCTCTATTTATATTCTTTCGTTCACTTGAAACCCACTCCAACATCTCGGCCTTACTTAACAATTACTTACTAGAACCGACATCGCTAGGAGTGTCTAATAACCCTACTGCCCCACAACTTGTGGGGAATTTGCCTCCTCCGACCAACAAGGAGGGTTATCCTTAACACAATGGTGGGGACTATTGCCCTGACTTAAAATGACTCTCCTAGGGTTGACTTCTCTAGGATAGTCTAATAACCCTAGGGCCCCACAACTGTGGGGAATTTAACCCTTGACTAATAGGAGGGTTAACCACAATGACTTGACATGACTTTTTTACATTATAGAAACTTCTCGGAATAAACATCGAGGTATGACATGAATCAAATACATTACAGACACATCCCAAAATAAACATTGGGGTACAATACATAATATATACGGATGAATACATTCCGAAGTTACAATTACATCAACACTCCCTCTTAACTAGGAAGGTATTCTTTCGACACAATTTATCAGCACAAGTCGTCTTCTCTGTATCATCTAGATCATCATGGAGTTCTTGTCATATTCATCTAGATCTGGATCATCACTCGATCTAGATCATCATCACTGGATCTAGATCATCACTCGATCTGGATCATCATCACTAGATCTGGATCATCACTGGATATGGATCATCATCACTGGATTTGGATCATCACTGGATCTGGATCATCACTGGACATCATCACTGGATCTGGATCATCACTGGATCTAGATCATCACTAGACATTATCACTGTATCTGGATCGTCACTGGACATCATCACTGGATCTGGATCATCACTAGATTTGGATCATCATCACTGCTAGATCTGGATCATCACTGCTGGATCATCATCACTAGATCTAGATCATCACTCAATCTAGATCATCACAACGGGTGTTATCTCATGATTCTTCTCGTCACAGGAAGTTCTACAGAGCCATCCCTTTTTCATGCTGAGTGTAGGCCTAGCCTCCATGTAGGTATTTCTCAGCGCTTATATCTAACCCTAAGTCAGAATGGCCCATCCAGCACTTACATATGACCTTGACTCATCAGAAAGGCATGCTTAGCACTCACATCTGACCATGAGAGGAACTTAATCCCCCCACCATTTTAGAATGGCCCAGCCCTTACATCTGACCATGGAAGGAACTCATCCTCTCACCATGTCAGAATGGCCCAGCCCTTACATCTAACCTACTTGTCAGAATGGCCCAGCACTTATATATGACCTACTCATAAGAATGGCCCGGCACTTATATCTGACCTACTCGTCAGAATGGCCCAGCACTTATATCTGACCTACTCGTCAGAATGTCCCAGCACTTATATCTGACCTACTTGTAAAAATGGCCCTACACTCACATCTGATCATGTGAGAACACATCCCAAAGTCATATCAGAATGGCCCCCAGTCCCAGACTATGCTTTCCTGGTAACTGACTAGGTGCCTCCATTCTCCCAGAGAATGGCATCAGCCCTTATATCTGATCAAGTGGGAACCAATCCATCAATCACATCATAATGGCCATGTGCTCACATCTGATCATGTAAGACTACATCTTATAGTCGTATCAGAAAGGCCCTCAGTCCCAGACCGAGTATTCTTGGTAACTCACTAGGCACCTCCATTCCAAGAATGGCAACAACCCTTATATCTGATCATGTAGGAACCAATTTTACAGTCATATTAGAATGGCTTAGCACTCATATCTAACATGGAAGGAACCAATCCTCTCACCATGACAGAATGTCTCAGCCCTTACATCTGACCATGGAAGGAACCAATCCTCTCACCTTATCAGAATGGATCACAGACTCATCACTTCCCCTTGGAAGGAACCTCGATCTGGAGAACACCAAGCTTCTCCCTGAAGTACTCAAACTTCACTTTGGCTAATGGCTTTATCAACACATCAACTATCTATTCATCTGTTGCAACATATTGGAGCTTCACTGCTCCCATCTACAGCATATCCCTGACATAGTGATACTTGATCTCGATATGCTTCGACTTGTCATGGAACATCGGTTCTCTGACAACTTCAAGCAACTCTGGTTGTCACAATGTATACAAGTAGCATCCATCTAGAGATCAAATAAATTAGGCAGTATATTCCTCAACCATACTCCCTCACAACTAGCTGAATAAAATGCGACATACTCTACTTCAGTTGTACTCAGTGCCACACAGGATTGCTTCCTGCTAAACCAAGAGATCACACCCGATCCCATACTGAAGCAACACCCTAAAGTGATCTTCCTATCGATGGCACTACCTGCCCAATCTGAATCAACATAACCCTCCAGGTTAATCTTCTGACTCACCTCATACTTGAGCCCATAATCAATTTTACCCCTTAGGTACCTCAGAATATGCTTTGCAGCAATCAAGTGAAAATGTCTCGGATCTATCAGGAACTGGCTCAAGGTGTTCACAACAAAACAAATATCTGGTCTCGTGTTCGCCAGGTACATCAAGGACCCAATCATCTGACGATACATCATAGCATCAACCGCTTCTGATGAAGCATCACTCAATAGCTTCAGGTTCGATGCCATAGGTGTGGTCATGGCCTTGTAGTCCATCATCCCAAATCTCTTCAGGATCTCTACTACATACTTCCCTTGTCCCAAGGATATTCTACCACACCTCCATGCCTAGAAAATAGTGCATTGACACATAATAGGAGCATCATTGGTCTTTTTCCTTCAACCTTGAAGAAAAGGTTGGAATCCACTTTACTCTCAGTAAATCCTAGAGTCATCAGTAATCTATCCATCCTGTCGTACCATGTCGAACCTCAAGATATTCTATAGTCACTCACTCTGAAGCAACGCATCATACTCCCTCTGTCTTCTGTACTCTATGCACTAAAACATTATGTACCAGAGTGACAAGTAGCTTCCTATGCTACTAATATTCTATGTATCCATCTAGTGTATAGACTTTCATCTTCAAACTTGTAGCAAAGGTTAAGATCTTCATCAAGCTCATCATGTATGTGTTTCAACTCCCACTGGATGCAAATGTCTCTTCGTAGTCTATGCCTTCTTTTCGTGAGAAGCCTCGTGCTACAAATCTTTCCTTGTATCCCACAATGTTTCCATCTACTGCATGATGGAACTACGAACTTCCCTTCACGTATCGATACTGCATCCTAGACATCATTCTTCTTGAACTGGTCTTCTTTTTCTTCTTGGTTACTTCTTCATAGCTTTAAGGTTCTACATCAATGATGTCACTGCATTCGTCATATTATTCTTCATCTTGAACTGTCGTTACTTGTTCTTTGGAACAAGTCTCATCCTCCTTTGCTTGTAGGTGATTATGTATGCGATATTTCCTATAAGTCAAATGCATTTGTATGATTAGAACCATTTCATAAGGAATATTCATAATGGCAAATTATTATGCATAAATATCTAATCATGCAACTATTTTATCCAATACAACATTCATCCATATCTCACAAAACTTTTCTAGATGCCTTCCATCTCTACCAGGACAACATTGAGATTATGCACTAATCCAATATGTCAGCAAAGAGGTTTCATTCTAGATAAGTAGCAATGGAGAGTTGTATAGCACCATGAGATACTTACCCATCACATGCATATTAGTAGTATACTGTCATTAATGCAAACATTCTATCATGCATAATACATCAACTGAATATAAACAAATTCATAGCAAAACAATATCATGAAATGACAATTGAATACTTATCTTTATTTGTTTCATGGGTAGAATCCTTATTGAGCCTTTAACTTCATCATCTTCTTCATTCATAATAGCATCATTTCTTATCCAAATGCTAAGATGGATAATAGGTTCTTCAAGAGTTGATTTCTTCATATTCCTCATCGCTTGAGGGATCTTCTTTGGATGGTGAGAGCTTGATCTTCCCATCTTCTTTTCTCTTACTATGAGTTGAGAATCTTCTTGTGTGTGATATTCCTAGAATATTTCTGAAAGTAATCACTTCCTTCTGGCATACATTCCTTGAATGAATGAATCCCATGATCATGGGAGGCCATTCAAGGTGGCTATCATCACTTCTGCATTCTCCACTTCTTCTTCTACTGCTACAAGTTGTTCTTTGATTTGAGAGACCCCCGTAAAGTATGACTGTATGGTCTTTGCATTCTGGATCTTCACATTCTTCAACTATTTTCTCAAAGTCATATTCTGATTTATGTTCTTCCCTTCAAATAGCTTGGTCAAGGAATCAAACATCTTCGGTGTATTTAGGGAAGGCACTTGTGGTATAAGGTGATCCGTGATTGAATCAACAATGATCTTCTTGGCCTTGACCAAATTCTTCTAGTGTAAGGATTTTAGCCTCATCTCCCTTTGGACCTGGAATCTCTCCACTCATGTGGGTGTCCAATTCATTTTCTTCAGAGAGATCATATACTTCCACGCTTGGAGGTTGTCAACTTCACCAAGATTATCATCAAGATGATGTGATAGATCACTTTGAAATGAGAACCTCAAATGAAAATAGCAAAAGATTAGATCTTACTGATTTGAGGTGTCCATCCTGGTTCCAGAGCTGGCTGATCTAGGGTTTGTCAGAGAAACCCTAATTTTCAAAACTTGGAATCTTTTAGATCTAATTGGATAGAAAGATAGACCTCTTCAAGTTGAGCTATCCAATGTACTCCTTTTCTGAAAACAGTGGAGGGAAGCTCCCCAAACAGGAATCCCTAGTTTCACTACTACATTTCGACCAAAAATCCGATGGCCGTCATGTCGGATTTTCGACACTTTCTTGTCGCATGTACGACACTTTGATTTTTTCTTAAGCGTCAAAAACTTGGCATTGGTTATCCGACACTTAAGTACCCGTCGGTTAAGCGACACTTAACTAACCGTCGGATAAGCGACAGGTATAACCATCGCTTAAACCATGGCTCTAAAGAGTAAGCATCGCATAAACGACAGATAGAGATGTCGCTTAAGCGACGGATATCAAGACAAGGCATTGCAAAAATGACAGTAAGAGCTGTCGCGTAAGCGACAGATATGAAGAAGAAGCGTCGCATTTTCGATAGCTAGATCAGGTTTTTTTAAATAAAACCTTAAATATCCAGCCAGAAACTGTCGCCTAAGCGACACGTATTAACAAGAAGCATCGCATTTGCGACAGCTCGATCTGATTTTTTTTTTTAAAAACTTTAAATATCCAGCCAGGAACCGTCGCTTAAGCGACGCGTATTAACAAGAAGCGTCGCATTTTCGACAGATAGAGCTGTTTCTTAAGCGACGGCAGTGAATTTTTTTTTTTTTTTTAAATATATTAAATATCCATAACCTATATCACCTGTGCAACTTGCGAATGCAGTAGTAGTAATGCATAACCACCAATATATGACCAATTTATTCATAATTAATGGTAAGTGGATTTATTTATAATAAATATCATACTTAGAAAAAAAATTTAAAACCCATTGTGACGTCGTAAAAGGTTATGATATTGTGTTCTTGTACTGGGTTAGAATCTACAATATCTTTTATAATGATGAATTCTCATAGTTCAAGGAAGAAGCCCCCAACCTGCTAGAATATCAACAAGTCTCACCTACATGCCATTGTTGCACGACCAACCATTATGCCCTTCATCAATTCGGTAAAATGGATGATGGATTGTGTATACAACCCTACCAGGGATCAAATTTGAAGTGCAGGGTCCCATTTCGCTTTGAAGGGTTAGTAGATAGTGAGCCCTTCAATGCTGATATGCAAAAATAAATCATTCTTTTCATTTGAAAATGTAATAGTAAATCCATGGGTCATTATTGTTTTTAATGGATTTTTATTAAATGTTATTAAAGTTGTAATTTAAAAAAAAAATCAAACTTATCTAGTAATCAAGATTTTATCTTAGTTAAATTTTATAGATAAATTCATAAATTCTTAGAGCCAAGATTAAGATATCTTAATTAAATTTTATAGATAAATTCATAAATTCTTAAAGCCAAAGAAAATATTTCATGGTTAGAGGGTTACACGTTACAATTTATAGTTCTCGAGGAAAAGTAAACAACTTACTTCAGCCAACTGTAATTGTGGAAGCAAGATAGCTTAAAACACATGCCTGAAGAAAAATGAACCCTCGCCCCAGTAACAACCATACTTGCAAATGCCCAAATCAAACCAAACCCTAAAATATCCAAGATAAAAAAGTCTTAAAAGAAAACTACAACAACAGAGTTTACCTCGAGTTGCCATACCGAAATTACCAAGGTTGCCATGAAAAAAAAATTGAACCACCCAACTATACAAAATCCACCATTCAACATGCCGAAATTACCAAGGTTGCCATGCAAAAAAAATTGGACCACCCAACTATACAAAATCCACCATTCCACATTAACACCAAGGAACTGCAGCCAGTGAACGATGAATGCAACATTAAATTGGCATTGTAATTTGCCAGTAGAGATCGAAATTTCCAATCTGTGACCTGCCCATTCAAATCTGTTCTCTCTATATACCTTTGGACAGATTCAAATCAGTACTTTACTTTTAACTCCAGTTAAGGAATGGTCATAATGGAGAGCATGGTCTTCATCATCGTTGAGACGCGGGAATGAGCAGAGTGTGAAGTGGGTAATGCGTAGTGGGTGAGAGGAATGAATGACCCTGAGATTGAAAAGGTGGCCCGTGGGTACAACAGCCACACCGTGAAACCAAAACCACGACTCCCAGAGGACCAGTGGACCAGTTCCATTCAAAGTTCACATAAATGCACCGAGCACTTGTTGGCAGCGATCAGACTGGGCAGGCCGATTGACAGTGACACCCTGGTCCGTAACTGAGTCACCTCACATCCAGACTTTACTGTGACCACCTACTCACTAAGCCCAAAGGGCTTCCACCCTGTCACTACCAATTCGTCAATTAAAACTGAGGTCCACCGTGACCTGTCACCCATACGAATCTTCCAAACTCCCACAGCCCATTGAAAACCCAGGAAGGGAAAATTTTTGGGGTTGCCCTTCCATTGTCAATGTACACAGTTCTGCTTCATTTCATTTTCGACGGGCAGTCCATGAAACCGAATATTTTTTGTAGGACAAATTTCGTCAAGGCCTTCTATGGCAGGTAAACAGGCCTTTGACGGGAACTGAAGCCTTCAAATTTGAAGCCTGAACCCTACCAACAATTTCATAGATTCAAATAAGATTCCCTATGCTACTTTCAATCCAGATACTTTTGGAAAAAATATATATTCTTAAAAAACCCCTCAACAACTACTGAAACACTATTTCATAAGATATTTTGAGCAGAAGTACGAGGTAGATATTCTCATCAAGACTTGGATGGAAGACCCATAAATATTCATACTGAGACCTAACAAGAAATACCCTATCTATCTTCTCATAGAATCATACAAGCTACTCGTTTCTATGTTGTGTAGGTTTTATGGTGTAGAAAATTGTTAATATTTTAAATTGAAATGGACTCTCCTATCCCATAATGTAGTTACCATAGGACAAGTGTTCAATTGAGAAAATATTTTCTCCATTATTCTCAGGAATGCAATTTCTCAAGCATTGAAATATCCATCCTTGAAGAATCTTAATTTTTTCTTATCGACACATCTAGCATTGGACTATGTGAAACCCTCCTATTCACATATATTGTTTTGTCCTATGGGAAGATAATTATAAACCCTATGTTTATGACATATGTGATAATTTTTTCAGTGTTTCATTTTTAATTATCTTTGCAACACCAACAAACAACTCCACTAGAATTAGTTATCTGTTTTGAGATGGTTCCTCGGAGGCATTCAAATAGCACCATTGTTTAGATCTCTCTTTCTTCCTAATGATGGGACATATTGAATAATACAAAAGGACTTGCCATCTCATTTCCTTGACACTACAGTTATGAGGCCTATATCTTTGAAAATCAAGGCTATCTGTCATGCCTGTATGTGTATTTTTGAAGGAATTGTAAGTACTGATACAACAATTCATAAGCTGTGATCAAATCCAAAAGCATTTTGCTACAAGATACAAAAAATGTGTCTATTAGTGCCTATTCAGACCTTATTGCAACCCTCTTTGCAATAAGGAAATGCCACAAGAAGCACACATGCCACTGCTACTGGCTGATGTTTCCTCGTTACCTTTCTCAAGAACACTAGCAATTCGCATACTATACATGTGCAGCACTTATGTTAAAGGCTGTATCGTGATATCAAAATGCAATTTGAAAAAGTAAATGCCATTAATTAAGATCGGTTAGAAAAATCATCTCACCTGACATCTCTGGTACCATCAAATGAGCATAAACCTATTTGGGAACAGACCTTTTGAGGATTTGTCTGCAAGACAAACACATAATTTTAAATTCT